>OMKZ01033165.1:0-35118 GCA_900302535.1 Neoniphon sammara | reverse complement strand
AGGGACGGGGGGAGGTGCTTCCTCGGCCGCCACGGATGCAGCCTCGTTCGCCATGGAGCGTGTGGTGATCCTTCCCTTGCGACGGCCCTGGCTGTTGGCAGTCTTTCTGCCACGCGGCGTGTTTTGCTCCTTTCCGTCTTCGTCCTCCCCACCGTCACACTTTTCTTTGTCCTTGCCAATGTCCCTGTGGTTTTGGAGAGGGAAAACACAGCTTTAACCTTGCACATCTGACTGACCAAGAACGGTGGTACAGCAAATATCCATTCCCTTTTGACTCAGCAATAACAAGACTATTTTCGTAATCTGTTTTCTCCTGCATGACTGAACACATTAGGGAAGTATTTCAGAGTTGGTCCATATGCAAGACTGGTAAAGTGCAGGTACAACAGAACAGACAGACAGTTGTTTACAGATAAAAGCAGTCACTTTACTGCATCATACTGGCATTAGTGCATTTATGAATACAATACCCCAGTGACCCACACCCACTCACATATTCTGAAATTATTTTAGAGTTATTACATATACAAGACTTGATTCTATTTACATTAGCAGGTTTGCTTTATCAGCACATGCATTTGTCATTTAATGGATGGACAAGAGTTAAGACTTGCTGCCCAATGAGTCAACTGGGTAAACAAGTGGGTAGTCATTTATCTAATGTCTGTTAGGTCTGAGGCAAAATAAACACTGTATCCCTCCAGCTGTGCTCATGAGCTTACATCACCGCAGTCAGGTCCTGGGATGGTGAGGCGTTCCCCCTGTCTACACCATTCCTGATTTCCATTTAGCATTTTATAAAGAGGAAACTCCAGCCTACAACATGATTTGCATTTATTGTTTTATGAAGATCAGCTCACTATATTAAATTATAGAGAACGGTTCCCCCAAAGCCAAGACTAATTTTTTAGTTAGTTTTCAGAGAAACTTAATGTTATGCACAATTAGGACTGGGCAATATATCAATATTATATCTATATATTTTGAAATGAGACTACATATTGTCCAGGATTTTCGAGATTGTAATATTGTGATATGGCATAAGTGTTGTCATTTCCTGGTTTTAAGGGCTGCATTACAGTAAAGGGATGCAGTTTTCTGAACTTATCACAACTTTTTTAGCTGTTCTACTCTATCAGTTTGGCCATCCTATCAACATTACTAATAATTATTTATCAAAAATCTCCTGTGTGTAAATATAGTATGAAAGCACCAATAGTCAGGTATTTGGTCAAAAATATTGTGAAATTTGATTTTGTCATAGTGCCATGCCCTATGCAACTGTAATGATTTCTTTTATTTAACTGTGAGTATTTGTAGAGTATAATTTTGCTTTCGAGAGCACTGATATACCAGAGTGGTTTTTAAACAAAAAACATTAAGGCAGGCAAAGCTCTAGTCAGCCGTAATGCTCCTTCCAGTATACTTTACAACACAAAAGGAGAACTGTTGATTCCCTAAAACTGCTACATAAAATGAGAACACCAGGGCACACAATTATTCCTAACTTACCTGGAGTCCTCCTTTTCATCTTTCTCTTCCTCGTCCTTCTTCTCCTCGTCCTCTTTTTTCTCAGACTTCTCAGATTTGTCCTCTTCGTTTTTGTCGTCTGACTTGTCTTCTTGTGAGGGTCGTGTTATTTGCTGCAGACAAAACACAAAGGGAAAATGTTCAGTCGTTTCTCCTTGAAGCATCACCAAGAGACATCAACCTGTAGCCAAGTTAAAGTCGTCACTTAAAACATTAACAGCAAAACATTAAGGACTTAAGTACTCATCAATAATAATGATTCAACACAGGGGACACTATGAAGCCATAAATCATCAATATCACCCATGCTTCACTTCAGATACATCAGGGTTATACCTCAGCACTTAAAGTGGTGAATAAAAATGGGTAAATGATTTCCCCACTAATCAAACAACCACCAAAAGAGAGTATACAGGGTTTCATTCCACCCAAAGTCTACACCAGGTGATCGCACTGATTAGCTGCTGCCTCTCTGATTGAAGTTGTGCTAATCAATTTAATCACCTGACACAGCCATTACTGGAAGGGAAGAGAATGATCTACTTGAATATTCAGTCTGAAAGCAGATGGACCAAGTCAGGCGAAGGGGAAAAATGTAAGCTGCCATCTAGTCAAATGCTGCCAAGTAAGACAAAAGATAACCACACTAGAGAAAGATGATGAACCGAGTCATACCGTACAGATACAAAAAAAGACTAAGGCATCCTTTTATGAACTTCACATAAACAGAGAATGTGTAGAAACGTGCCAAACAAAAACAAAAGACCACAATACTGATATTGTTCTCTGATCTTTATGCCTCAGTGACAAAATGAAGAAAACTGGGCTGTCTCCAGGTCCAGTAACTTATCTGCCTCAATACTTCCCTAGCAGAGAGTAAAGGACTCGACCACGATACTCATGACACCAGGCTGCAATATCGAAAACTTGTCCAAAGAATGACGGCAAATGTTTATAATACTGTAAATCAAAAAGGCTAAAGCTGGAGTTCAGAGGGATATCAAAAGAGGGTCTTAAAAACAGGACCGACAGAGTGATTGAGGACAGAACCACATTCTTTATCATCACTGCTGGCGCGGTTCACCACAGAATGCTTCCCTCTGCCTGTTCCATGAAAGCGCCGTGCTGGAACAAGTCTGGCTATGCCAAGCCAAACATCCCATGCTGGTACCAGATGGGGCCAAGGAATGTGCTTCACTCAATGGTGAAGGCAAAAGAGAGGGACTGAGGCATAGAGAGGGAAGACAGTGGCACAACTTAAAAAAACAGGAGCTGTCAGCAGTTTGAGAACTCTATTCTACAACAACACGGCTCTGCACGAGACCGCCGGTCTCATCATACAGCAAAGTCTGATACAGAACTGCTCGACAATTGTGCAGAAAACGGGCTGTAAGCAACTGTCTGCAGCAGTCCGAGCAAGTCAGCCTTCGCTGTTCTCTGCTGGCTGCTGTTTTTAAGTCTGTCTCTCCTGACCTGCAGAAATAGTGCACGCTCTAGCCAACTCTAACTAGAGCTGGCCAATAATCAGATGGATTTTACCATTTAAGAGTGGAGCTGCAGGGCAAGCAAACCCAAACCTGCTTAAGAGAAAACTGCATGTGATGCTGAGTCAAGTTTTCCCCCATATTCTCCTTACTAGTCTCTACAGTTCACAACTTTCCCCTTCATTTCCCTTAAATGAGGCCAAAAGTGGAATGTCTGGTAAATTAAATTTGATTTGTGGTTTAAGTCATTACTGCTAGCTGCCTATTCGGGAAAAGCAGAGCTTGCAAGCTACATTTTTGCCATGCTTTTCACTGTTGTCAAAAGTTTTTGTGTTGATTCAGAGCAAGCGCTGTATTAAAGCTGAAGTGTGCTCTGAAGACCACGTCAAACTGGGACATACTCTGACTCATTTCCTGCAGTCTGCAAAGCATGTTTTTGGCACAAGAGAATCCAGAGAGACCATTTGGCGGATGAGACCAGGTTGCTCTAGAGTTATTCTCACCATACATGTCCTTCAGTGAGGTGCTGTTCTGGTTGGGTCAGGGAGCGCCTGTGTTTGCTTTGGAGGCGGTCGGGGAGTCGTGGCATTCCTGCCTCCTCTCCCACACTGCTTGCAGAACCTCCACACAGATGTTCTCCAAAAGTCAATGAGGCCCTGTGGTTCTGTGGTTCTTCCATGTTTTTAGATGAAGCACTTTCCTGACCTGGCCTGAATATTTTGAGAGTTTTAATTTCTCCCCTCTTTTGCTGATTCACAAGGCCTGTTTGATTTAGGAAATGACAGAGCCACAAGTCAATCTACCCTTTCCTACCACAGAGCCGGGGCCACCAGAGGAATCTCTCACACTTTGGCTTCAAGCAAATCCACTGCAGAAAAGGGGCATGAACAACCTTTTAAAAGACTCAACTATTACCATGTTCCACATCTATCCTGGTATTTCACCTCAGTTAAGCTGTCATTATCCAATAACACAATTACTGGGGGAAAAAGGCTTGCTTGAAAATTTAAGTAAAGGAATCATATTAAAGAGAACACATGAACACAGAAAAAATAGGAACCAAATTTAAATTACAGCTGCTGCGCAGCAATTGGACAAGGCCAGGCAGCAGTTGTGGAAGAAGTGGTGGAAGAAGTAGAAGAAGATGTGAAGAGGAAAATTGAGATGATGACAAAAAGAGGAAGGAGATTTGTATAGAAAATTGGACAAGTTTTAGAAGAAAAGTTTGTTCAAAATGTCTGCAGAATTGGATTCTTTGGATCTTAAGCAACAGCAGTAACAGAACATTCGTCAGTTAGTTTCAGCATAATGAATCCCACATGTCAGTTGGAAGACTTACAACTGCATCTTTATAGAAAACTCAGGGCTTGGACCTGCAACCTTCAGTATCATAGGCAGGCTCCTAACATGATGTGCCACCTGAGCGCACAGCTGAACTGGCTGCTGACAGCTTTGGAGGTCAACAGCCTAACCATATATTAGTGTGGAAATTAAATTGATGTAAAAAAAAGTCAAATTTTGTGGGAAAACACTGAAATTTGGCAGAACTACTCTAGACATAGTGAAAGTTTTTGTGTATTATTTACATGGAGATAAATCATTCTGTTTTGAAATCCTGATGGTTAAAGATGCTCTAGTTTACATTAGGGACAATCTAATGCATGGGAGCAAAATTCTCATTTCTGTAGAAAACTCAATTTTTGATTCAAAATTATGAAATTTGGCACAGTGTGCAACCTATCATTCAGAATATTGATATTTATTTTGAGAGAGACTGGACTTTTATGAAGCGAGAAGCACTGTGGACTCAAATTTTGATGAAATGAAAATCCCTCCAATCATTCTGTTGGGGACAGTCTGAAGATGCTTTGTTGTTGTTTGGTTTATTTTCATGCATGGGAAGGCAGAATACAGAACAAAACAAGATATTATATAACAACACTGCCTTCTATTCTATATTGCATTCAATTTGGATAAAATTGTACTAAGTACCAGTTCACTGTAATATTCACTCCAGACTGACCATGGTGAAATAATTTACAATCACCTATTATTTTACATAATAATGTAACGGTAGGAAATCCCCAACAGCAATACACAAGAATGTCATCAGCTACTGTTCACCTGATCGCTGGATACTGATCACTGCTCCAGATCATTATCACAGCCTAATGGAATCTGCCTGACTGCTTGAATTTAAAAGGACCATACCGGTCCCATTTTGACTTCCCGTCAACAGTCATGATCCTGTCTGTTACAAATATCAGTTGCATAAGTGTGTACAGAATATGCTTTGGTAGCTTAGAAGTCAAGGCTAACAATTCACTGACATTCATGTTCAAACAATCTGAAAAACTGCTCAGTGAAACCTGAAAGCTGCTACTCAGGTAATTCCATCTTGTGAATACTTGGCCAGCATGTGTGTTTGCCAAAATTATCATTTATTCTATTATAATCATGTAAAATTTGTGCATTACCCCCAAAAATGCCCTAGAAGGTTTTTGTGTCCACTTGTTGTTAACTCTGAGAGCTTTGGTGAGATGTAAGTTGCCTAGCTGGAGCCAGCTGTATAGTTCAGGTGGACACCGGGCTGAGTAGCAGGTGCTCCCTGTTTCTTGTTTACGTGAAGGAATGTGTTTCCTTGTTCTGTGGTGCAACAAGTCACCTTGTCAACTTGGGTTCTGCTCACTGAGCTGTCAGTCACAACCACCACAATGTGCCTGGAGAAACAGTTTCTTTCAAGTGTGCAAATTTCAAGGGATTTTTAGAAATTGGAATGAAAGTACATGGTCATCGTGTATTCACAAGACAGAATTACCTCTACAGTATGCATGCCAATTTTCAAGTTTCATGGAGCAATTTTCCACATTTTTTGAACTGTAAGGGAAGTAAATTGGGGTAAATTAACATTGACTTCTATGTTACTATTTAAGCATTTTCTGTACACATTAATGTTATCAATATCTGCAACCAATATGATCACCACTATTAACAAGAAGTCAATCTACAACTGGCAACTGGTAACTGCCATGCAATTAACAAAGGGGCCAGTAAAGGAACTTTTTCTTACTTAATTTCCCCACAGGGATCAATAAAGTATTCTGATTCTGATTTTTCCCATTAGTTGTATAGCAAAAGATTAAATGAACTTTATTGATCCCTAAAGGGAAACTGGGTCATTGTAGCAGCACAAAATAGAGATGTGCACAGACTAAAGTACGATGAGATATGGATAAAAGGTAATAAAGGATATTCATAA
Source organism: Neoniphon sammara (assembly GCA_900302535.1). NCBI lineage: Eukaryota > Metazoa > Chordata > Actinopteri > Holocentriformes > Holocentridae > Neoniphon > Neoniphon sammara. Next base: position 28,845 of record OMKZ01033165.1, on the reverse strand, counting down.
AAATTAATAAAATGAAATCAAGTGAAGATAAAGTAATTCTAAAGAGTTAATAAAGAGTTTCTACAAGTAGAAAGAATCCTCCAATTACCTGCACATTTATTTATAAATCTACAGGATGTGCAGGATGTGCAAATGCTTTGTAAATCGGACAACGTGAATCCATAACAATATACATTTGTGCGCCTTGCATATGTGACCTTGGCACTGACTGTAGTGGAAAAGCATGCCAAAGAATAATGTAAGGCCTGACAGCCTCAGCAAATCCACTACAATTAAACTTCACATTTAGGTCAACTATTTTCTTCAAGTAGGCTACATCAAGATTTCTGTCTACTCCATTTTCAAAGTTTTACCTGACCTATCAATTTTATGAAACACTCTCTCTGACACAGGGCTTCATGTCATATTTTCCATCTTTAGCTTGTACAATGTGGCACTGACAACAACACACCACTTGCAAACCTACTTTTAAATAGAAGTTTACCTATCACTAATCAATCATATAGGTAGGGATAACAAAAAGCAAGCTGAAGATAGGAATGCACTGTAACTGTAACGGTATAATTTTAACACTTTGTCTGGCTTGGTGCACAAAACAAAAATTCAGTTACTGTGTCAACACTATACTCCTGACATGGCTGAGGGGGAAATAACAGAAGACCACAACAGTTGCATCTATCAATCTGTGCATGTGTGATGTCTCCTTTAGAGCTGCAAAATGTTCCTAATTAGGAACAAGAAATCAAATTTTGAATATTGATTACTGTAATACTTAAATTTCAAGGGTGTGATTTATGCTTTTTAATTCAGTATGACATGGCTCTGGTGCTGTGTGAAGACCCTGGCTAATAAATCAAGCTACAATTAGGGAAAAAAATTCTCATTTCCTGTCAATTTAATGAAGCCCTGGACTGTCAATGATATTATGTCTGAAAAATAATTTCGGTTTTCAGTGATGGTCTGGCAAAAGGAATTATGTGATGTGCAGCTCTAAAGCAGATAAATATTTTGTAAAACATGAGAAAAGGAAAATATACTTCTGCTACCCTGGTTTGAATTCATTTTAGCAATAAAAACTGATACAAGGTCCACTGCAACGATGTGCTAATTAGTTCCTTGATCACGAGTAAACTACAACACACATCACAATCGTTCATGTGCCACAGTAACAACACACCATATCAGCTACAGCGAATCACAGCATGCCGTTTTGAATGGTTGGTGTTGCAGATTGTGATTTACAGATGAAGACAGGCTAGCGCAAAAGGTACTAGCAAAGCTATTATATAATAATAAACCATGACCATATGGCCATGAAAATGTGCAACAGAATTTTACTGTGAAATTGAGAAGTTTGTTCTTATTTGTAAAGCTGCCAGCTGATACACAAACTAGATGCACTGAACTGCCATTATTATTTGGCAGAGTTTCAAAGCAGCACGGATGACAAGACCCCCACACACTACGTGTATAAGTCAAAGATTTCTCTTTTGTAAATAGGCAATGAAGTGGTTACAGACCCAGTGGGAGGTGCAGCCTGTGTAGGCTTCCACAGGACTGACATTTCCTGCTTGGACCAAATTACTGTTACGAGTCGTGCTGGGTTGTTTTTCAACCAGTCAAGGAAGAATATTTATGTAGATCAGACATACGGCCAAGAAGAAACAGCTGACGCTTTCTCTAACATTTGAAGCAAATTTCCATGAAAAATGATACCTCTGTCAGTCTGGCCAGCCAATCCCCAGCGTCCCTCTGGACTGTAATTGGACTCAGTTTTGGGTTAGGACTGCGTAAGTCATCAAAAGTTACATAAATGTGCATTTAAAATCCGATTCTTATATTTTATGTTCTCAAAGAGAGCATTTTCCTAATCTCATACCATCAGTGCATATTTGCATGCATACCCCTCCACCCCTTCTTGGTTAAATGGAAAACCATGCTTCAACATGTTCAAGAGTAACTTAGCTGAGGCAACAGAGCAATGCAAAGTGTGACAGAGAGGCTCCAGAAATGGAAGGGAAATAAAAAATAACAAGACACAGGACGAGGGGAGAACATTATGAGTAAGAGGGTGATACCAGCATAAACTAAAAGGAGAAGCAGTGATTTCAAAGCTAGTGACATACCTGCAAGCTCATTTGCTGGTGATAAAAAACCCTTTACTCTGCCGTGAGCCACAGCTTACTGGCGCTGCAGATACGAGTTTAGCCTCCAGTACTTCCATAGCAGCAGTAACGGTAACAGTAGAGGGGCAGGACAGCACCATAGCAGAGCTCCTTAGAAGGGCTGCCGGGCCACGGCACTGCCGCGCATATTCCGGGAAAGCGTGTCATCAGGCCGCTTAAGCCGCCCAAAGAATTGTCCATCTCACATGCACGCACTAATCTATGCAGGGTCACTCAAGGTAATCCCTGCCGAGCGCTCCTCTTTGATTGGCACTCACAGCAGCACAGTGAGTTTTTTGGGCCTGTCAGATGGCTGGGCTGTACCAACTCAGCTGTTTCAGAGAGGGGTGCCTTTTGCCCCCCTCCCCCACCTTCTCTCTCTCTCTCTTTCTCTCTCTATCTCTCTCTCCCTCTCTCTCACAGAGGAACAGAATAAAAAGGAAATGGAAAAGAAAAAAAAAACACAGCCAACACTCAGCGGATAAGCTGCCAATGCTGACTCTGTCTCACTGAGGGTTTTTTCCCTGTCTCCCTCTATTTCACTCACTCGCCCTACATTCCATTGCTTTTGCTTTTGCTCACTCCGTCCTTCTCCTTCGCTCTCTAATGAGTCACTCTACTCACTCTAGAGTATGTGGGGAATTGCTGTTGGTAACGCAAACCAGTAGCTTATTTGAAAAACCACCACATCCTGATGTGCTGCTTCACTCCACTGAAAAAGACATTTTACTCCATTCTCAGTGGCAACATCAAGGCTTTCAATACGCACTGAAGCCATTTAGGCAATCACTGGCTGGGATCTGAGGGCAATGTTCATTCACGGTCATGCCATCTTCGAGAGCAACTATGTCCTCTCTAATCTCATTGGAATCAAGTGGCCGATGTATTTACACCAACGAGAAAAACAGTTCTCTGTCATCCAGCACTCAGAAAGAGACCGCACTGTTGCTTAAAGGCAGAAAGGCAAACTGGAAGCAGCGTGATCAGAAATTAACACAACAAAGTCAACTTATTTAATGTTATTTTCTGGCTGTATGTACTGGACCCTGTATGTACTGGAAGTGCATTATGAAATGATCTAAGGCTATGGTTGCACCAGTCTTTTCAACCAACTTCGGTAATTGCAATTCAAACACCCAATCACCACTTGCGATCAGAACGAAGGTCCTATTTCATAATATCACACAAAGATGCAGAAAAAGGAGAAAACATAAAAAATCATCCCCAAAAACAATTAAAAATGACTGCTAGTGCTTGCGAGGCAGTACAGAGTGGTTGAGGTTGGGCCATTTGAAGGCATGCACTGATGAGGAGTCAACAGCAGAGTCGTGCAACGTACGCAAGTATTGAGCTCTTGCGTGCATCAGCTGTTTTGGTGGAGAGGAGGATTTGGGTGAACGAAGGTAGCCAGCAATGGCGGATACACATTATGTAGAATTTCACGGATGCCGACTGGGTTCCCAATTTCCAAATGAGAAAGCACACATTCAGCCACATCTGTGAATTCTCTTTCTTTCTACAGAGCCACTCAAGCTGACATTTTTCCAGCAAATGTGTTTTGAGATGTCTGATTAGGTTCAGTCTACAAGCAGTTCCAATGTCAGTGTGAGCTAGGCCACTTCATCTAGTAGTTTGACGGATCCGAACCCAAGATGAACACTGTCAAATTTCGGCACACCCAGATCTGTCACTTAAGGCAGTCTAGCATGGTTGGATACCAGAGGTTGCACAAAGTTGCATTAAAAAGGCTAGTGTAACCATAGTCTAATACATCAGATGAGGGCGTACACCAAATACATAGAGATGCTGCATGTTCTTCAGTCAAGCAACCGTGGTGAGCTCACATTCAACCAATACAAAGACATTTTTCAATTCTTCCTTGGCAATCTGAAGTGTCACAGAATTACAGAAGTCCTTCCTCCTCTACTTGCAGATCTATTCTGCTAATTGTGATGAAATTCAAAGGCTAACCCTAATCCTAGAGAGGAATCCCCCCAGAGAGGATCGTGCCCATCACCTTGGCCACCATATGTAGACCACCAGCACATCTCACCCATGGGTGAGATGGCAAAAAGCCCAGGCTGGAAAGAACATCCAGTCAAGTCACTGTGACCAGACAGAAACACATTCATCGGTGCCAAATGAGCAAAGATCTCAACCTCGACACCAGCATCCAACACTTGACTTAGCTCAGAAACGCCTGCCTGTGTGGATACCCTCATACGTCTAATGTCTGTGCGACATCCTTTGTTTTTTTTTTTTTAACCGCAAGGGTTTTGCTTTAGGTTTTGGCAGTCCTCCTGATCCTAGAAATTATGACCCAGAAGGTGCAAAAAATTATTTGATAAATAAAGTGTTATGTCCAATTTAGATATATCTTTGATCAGTTATTTGACTTACCCATGTGTCTTGGGTACCTTTTCAGAAACAGAAACCAAATTTCTTCTACTGATATCCTGATTATTATTATTAATTCACCAGTGAACCTACTGCACATCATTTCTTTATCATTACCAGGCAACCAGTGTCTCAGCCAGGGCATGAGCATACGTTACACACAGAAAAGTCAGTTAAGTCTCTCAGGTTTACCTGGTTCCTCCCTCTCCGTCTTCCATAGTTGCGCCTCACCAGGGTCTTGTAGTTCTGGTTCTTCTTGGTCAAATAGTAGTACAGCACACAGTCTGACACACACTGAAACAAGAAGAGAAAATATAAAAATCTGAGCACATGATGATTGAATTGGAAGCAACAAATGCAAACCATGTGCTTTTGGTTTTTTTCCATTAAAGGGCGATGACACGCCGTTTACGAGTTCATATATGTTATTCCTATGGGCTAAGATAGTCCAATCAATATTTTTGAACACAAATAACTGTCTGGCAGAGCCAGAAACCACAGAGCAAAGTGTCAAACTTTATCATCAAAGGCTACCACCAAGATGTAAAATGTGAAGCTGCTCTGTAGACAACAAATGGGGGAGAATGATTTTACTAGCCAAAAAAGTGATAAGTTTTTAATACCCATGTACATCAGCTTTACTGTATTTCATATTATCAGTTCTGAACCAGACTGTACCCTTATCGCCAGAAAATCACCAAGATTTGTCTAACAGTCAAATTTACAAGTTACAACAAGTTTACAACAAGTTTCCTGGTTCATTTTCTATGAAGTAGGTTCAAATCTTGGATCTTGCATGTTTGGCTTTAGGAAAGTTGGTTATATTCACAAATATTGATTGGACCATCCAATGATATTTAAGTGACATATAAAATCTTAAAGGTGTAGTATTCCTTTTCAGTTGAGAAATGGGGATGTGCTGTGAAAGCATTTCTTTCTATAGGTTCACACTAAGGTAACATACAAACAGTAGCTCACCTTTCTCTCTAGATAGGAGGCAATGAGGCCAAAGTTCTTGGGGTGTTGGACAAACCTGCAAATAAGAGACAAGTCTTGAGCCATGATGCCACTAAGATCTGTAAACTATGTTTGCATCCTGCATGCCATTCAACACACGAATGTAAACATATTATACAAGCCCAGTAAACTTGATTGCTTAATGGGAACAAATTAAAACCAACATGATGGCTAATTCTGATTTGTTTTTATCTCTACTGCAGGACCTAAGAGGTCAGAAGGTCTCAACGCATATTTAAGAAATCCCCTCGGTCCTCTTGCCCTACGTGGCCTGGCATTGCCTAACTGAGTTTAACTAAACAAACATAGGCATTTTTTTATGTTAACATGACAAACTGTGATTCTAAGAATAAGCTTCCAAAATTATGTCAAAAGTAGTTTATTCAGCATGCAAAATATTCAGCACCTCTAACCAACTGACTTGCAGGGACAAACGACCATCTAGTCTTCTTCTGGCATCATCAACAACAAAAACAACAACTCACTTCTCCTTAAAGATCTCCTTTTCGTGTTCAGTCCAAACATTCATGAACTGCCGGGCTTTGTACACCTTCATGGGATCGTCCATCAGGCCATTCATGTTGATGAACTTCACTCGCCGCTGCTCCGAGTCGTACATCATGGGAGGGATGACTGACAGCTGTCTCATCTGTTTCTCGTTGTTCTGCAGCACACAAGCAGAGAAAGTGTCCAAGATTAGTTTGCACCTGACACACCCGCAATAAGGAGGAGAAGAAAATTCTACAAAGTGTTTTGTGTCATGGTCATGTCAAGGTCTGGGTTTGTTGGTCAAAGTCTATTGATGTCTGGTGGAGAAATCCATTTGGCTTGCTCCCCTCCACAGGGGTGTCAAAGCACAGGCTCAGCTACAGAACAGCACCCTTAGAGCTGGAAGATGATTGGTGATAGGGAACTGAACCTGGGTCTTCTCCCATTTCACTGCATAACCTCTCCTAAAAAATGTGCCCTCAATCTAAGTGACTTCTGCAGATAATTTATCAATAGGGATTTTGATGGAGAAAGCCCACAGTGACATCAGCATGAACTACAACACGTGCTTCTTTTCAGGTTGCTGTCATCAAAGCTTGGGGTTTCACACCAACATTACAATAATGTTTAAGACACTTGTAGTACCCACCTCCTGTTCAGAAAGGCCATCGATGATTTCAGAAATCTCATGCTCACTTCTTGCGATGGTTGCAGACAGACCAGTTCCTCTCTGGCCGACCCTGGAGAAAAAAGGGAATAAAACTGAGACTCAGGAGGATGAAAGTGAAACATGGCTATCACGTGTAAAAACTATCCTAACAGTTTAAAAATACCAATTTCAATTTCCAAAAAAATCGCTGTCCCATTTCAGGAGACAGGAAAATACATGTGTCTATGATAATCGTTTCCTTGAATATTTTAATAATTTCGCAGGCAGAATACTTCACTTAAACAGCTTTACTATAACATGCACTTAACAACATTTTGCCCAATTCCAATCATATTTCCAGTCCATTTTGACAATGTTTCTGTCTGAATGAAAGTTTAAATGTTAAATGTTCCTACAAAAGGAAAAAAAAGTGAGATTAAGTTTTTCAGCTGTACATAAAAACTAACATCCGTTTCATTTCAGAGACTTGTTCACAATTTTTTCCCTTTCTGCTAACATGAGCATTTTAGAACATTTCCAACTGAACATGTGACCACAAGTCATTAAATGTCCTAAAAGCTCTCGTCATCATACAGTAATCGCTGTGCTCATCAGTAACAAATAGGAGAGTTTTTCTGACTAGTTACCGCTTATTTCCTCCTTCATGGTCTAGCAGTCTGCATTAACAGTGCTGACATGCAAACCTTTACATTCAGTGAGCACAAAGCTCAGCACCAGGAACAACCAGACGCTGGACCCTGACCCCGTCTCCCACCCTGCCAACATCTAGGCCCAAAGTAGGCCACTGCTTCCCACCTACTGTCATCTGTTTGGTTAAAAGCTGAATATACATATTAAAAAATGAAACAAGAGAGTTCATACCTGAATGTAAATGTATTTCTTAACCACAGGTAAGACTAGCAGATTAGGGATTGCAAGGCTTCAGTTCTTGTCAACATTCGAACTCAAAAACTGTACTTTACTGTATTCAAAAACTGAATACAGTAAAGATGTTTTCATCAAAAGCCCCTCTAACTTGGCACCTGATCAGTTAAAGGAACACTTAGAGGTGATTTTGTGATTAATACTGTATATAGAACATTATAGTGGTGGCCAAAAAAATAAAAAAGACCACTGCTGCTAAAAACAAGTGGAAGCTCACAACCATGTTTGGATTTCTGACTTGGTCCAGTTTGGGATTTTTTCCAGCATGAACTCCCAGAAAATAAAAATTGATTCTGTAGAAGCGGTAAGTTTAAGGCTCAGTTGCCAGCATTTAAGTTGAAATGAAATATCTCCCATTAAAGCCAATGAATTTATTTGTTTCACCTATAAGAAGCTGTGGCAAATGATGTCACAGGCCATAGTACAGTACTGAACAGATAGGGTTTTTAAAACAGTAAATAGTACAAATTAAAATCGGGAAGATACCATAGTTTTACTTTTGCCTGATGCCACTGAGACTTCATGGTGCATTTCAAAAGATATTTTTTCCAAACAAAAGATTCTAATATAATAATATTCAAATTATGATTAAACCTTTGATTGACTTCTACTCAGGTGCCTCAATGTTAAAGTTTTACTCCACACTTTATCATATGTAGTTCAGAAATTGTCTCTGGGTTGTTCGGGGTTTTAAATTATTTTTCTGGCTCCCCGCTGTTTTCTGAGAGAAATTGGGACAGGAGAAATTCTTTGAAAGTGCATCTGTCAGTAGTTTCACATATCACAGCCTTAATCCCAGCGTCCCTGGTGCCCTAACCGGGATTCACATCTCACAAAAAGTCTCATTTTCTTTTCTCTATTTGTTTGCTCACTTTTGTGTTAACATTTTTTACCTATTTTTTACCTATTTCATATTTCTTTATCAAGCAACACACATTTGTAACAGTGTTTTCCTAAGTACTCTAAAAAACAAGAAATTACTTATTATTATCCTTGATTTCTTTAAATTCTCCTCTAATCCGAGTTTTGAGCACATCAGGAAACAAAATCTCACTCAGGCCATTTTCAAATCTTTCTATAGGTGCCCAAAATGTGTTTATTCAAAGGGAATTCAACATTTTTGACCAATAGTATAAAGGCACATAAAAATTAGCTGCACGTCACATTATCCTACTACTTTTCTATCCATCTGATGTTGAATTGAGAACCAATCATAGCCAAATCTCTCCACACTCCACACGGGATTAAACTGTCACACTGTTTTTTGGCCACAGGTAAACATTTTCCATTACCTCTGGAAACGCTCCTGCTGCTCCCTCTGCTTGCGGATCTCGGGGAACTGCCTCTCGTAGTATTCCCGTGTCCGGCTCTCCTTGGCTTTGCGCCTGGGGTTGTTCTCCATTCGCTCCACTTTTTTCTCCCAGGCCTCCATCAGCTGGTCGTAGCGCTGACAGATCTTCTGTTCCTGTGTAAACAACAGGCAAAATGTTCAACAGCTATATCAGGAGCAGGTGTCTGACTGTTGCTATGGTAACAGCCAAAAGAAACTCTTTGCCAGTGTGACAGGCCAGAAGTTCAAATGACCTTGCATGTCATTTCACACTTCATTATGAGCGTGCTAATATATGGATCGTGACAACTGCATCGCTAACCTCTCACATGCAGCTACACCGTCCTCTAACACTATTCACTGTAACTCTGATGAAACATAAATCTACAAACTCTGCTGCCATCTGGAAGAGTATTGCACCACTGGGACGGCTTTTACTGTCAGCACTGTCCTGCATCTGGATTATTTACATTTATAGAGGAAGTGGCTTGCATTAGGAAGCAGAGGGGTTACCAGAAAATTCAAGGCTAATTTGAAATTAACTTCTTCCCACAGTGTCACATCCAAAATCAGCAATATTTAGATGAAATTTGTATGATGCCCTAGTTTTTTCTTTTAGCATCTTTACCAGGTCAAGTACAAAAAGAAAAGTAAAAGAAAGACTGACAGACAGTAGAGGATGATGTGTCTTTGAATGGGTGACACAGGATGATTTGAGCTGGATTCAAACCAGGAGGCCACAATTACATGGGACTCACCTTAGACCAATGAGCTACTAGGACACCCCACAACGTCCTAATGTCAAGCAAGTGCAGGAACAGAAATTACAACTGGAACATTACTGTGTAACAAAGAGATGAAAAACATGGGGTGCTGGGGATGTTTTTTTAAAAGTTTCTTATGAGGCAGTGAACAGAGCTCAGTTTGCTGGAGGTACATGGAAACGTTGCTCGGCCACGGGAGAAGGGGTGACAAATTTAGTGATGCAAACATAATTATTAAAATTTATCGGTTTGTTAGCTTCAGTGGCCACAGCACAGCTCTGTATTATCAGCTGCAGGTGAACGCATGAGTGCATGTTTTTTTCACACTTCTGTCCCTCAAACTGCGATTACAGTTTACTTTTGCTTTCACTTACTTACAAAGGGTCACAAACTAAACACTGGACAAGGAACTTCAGTGAACTGACGGGAAGGAGTGGAAGAGTTGAGAGAGTGCAAGGATGTAAGCTGATTTGGAGACAGACTCTTCTAAGCCCCTCAGGAACCGGCTGTGTTTGGGTGTGTGTCTGTCTACGTCTTTCAAGTTGCCTAATTCAGCCTGTTGCTCAACGCATTATTTGCTCATATTTAAAACGAGGATATTTTTTGCTTGGACCTTTGTATAGCCCTTACCATCATTTTGTTGCTTAAACTTACATTTCGATAAATACTTGCATCAACGTTTGTTTCGATTTGTTGACAATTTGTCTGGCAAAGGGTAATTCCACGGGAGACTGGGAAAAGATAATGAACCAAAGCACAGACTCAACAGTTTAAAACGATTATGGGGGGAAAAAAACAGATGCTTCCAGAGACATAAGAGTTAAAATGTTGAGTGAAGAGATGGAAAGGGTCCTGTATGTGCAGGACAATACAGCCTTGTTTCCACTCTCCGCAGCGAGGGCCAAACAATTCACCTTCCTCTTGGCATGAAGCCATGTGCACTCTGCCATTGTTCAGAGTCCAAAAGGTCTGTCTGACCCTGACAGGGAGCAGCCACTGTAAGGTTGCACTCACTAAGCCATAGCCATACCAAAAAAAAGCGGCAAGCACTATGACATGGAGGGACTGTGGTATATTTAACCACGAGCTTACTGATAAGAAGCACGTTTCTGCCATCTCTTCTTTGATAAAAATACTATTTGTTCCATCAACCATAAAAACACTGGAAAGCTCATCTGATCAAGCTTTCTGTACACAGAGTACGCTTAAAGAAACAGATTAAAGAGTTTTTAAGGAGTTTTCCATATACTGTAACGATAAAACAGTGAATTACATTTTAAATTACACATAAAATCAATGATTCAGTAATGAGCATGTGAAGTGCTGCAAACTTTCTGTGAGCATCAAAAGTCTTCAAATCACTGATGTTTTAGCTTCATATTTTCTTATTCGAGGATGAAAAATCACTAACAAGCTCTAGTGAAAACTGTTAGCTTAAAGGACATATTCAGCAAAATTAAATGTACAATCAAAGAACTACAGACTGTTCCTTGATGCAGCAACTCCCAGTCTTAGGATGTCAAAATGGATCAGGACAGCATAAGATTAGATTCAATAGAAGTCATTATTTGAATTTGCAGTCAAAAATTGTTTATGCGCAACAACTGCTAAGTGTATGTAAACGTGTTAACATTGCACTGTCCCTGGCCAGCCTTTTTAGATTTAGTAATATTCAAAAAACAAATGTAAGAGCCAGAAAAACTTTGTTGAAGGCTTTGTTGAATTTATGCAAAGAACTGCAAACTGTGTCAATACAGCTTTAAGTAAACAGTTCCTTTCAGAGCCTTAGACAATCCTAACAATATTTCCAGTGGTCAGCTGAGGTCACCTAAGTGCAAACAGAGCTCGGGCGTGGAGCGTTTTGTCCTCACGGCCTTGTCTGTTAGGGTCCCTGGGTCCCGGGTACGCCTCAAAGTTCAAAGCTTTCACACAAATACCTGGAAGTTCCTTCCCCACCAACAGCAGGGATACTTGCCCTTTGTTTACGAGCGTGGTTTCTCCTCTTGAAAAACAGAATCAGCTTCTTCCTCATTACTTGGTTGCTGCAAAAGAACAGAATGTACTGAGCGAAAAGAAGACGATACCACCTTAATGCTCATTGGCATAGTCCTGGTAGTCATAAAGAACATATTTCTGGCTTCATTTTTCATTTTAACCTGAAAGCACACAACATGATGCATAAAAAGATAACACACTATGATGTAAACTTGGGTTTTCCAAGGCAGTCAGCACCAAGGCAAGAGCCAAGGGTTCATACCATACAAGGACTTTATACGGCTTTATGCATCAAGAGAAATGCTTTCAACAAGTTCTAGACTCCCTCAGCAAATTAGAGAATTCTTCGAGGCACTCGGCTTCAAAACCAAGAAAGCATCATGGTCTCTTTCATTGTTTATTTGCACTATGGCAGGTACAAGATACTGGGAACTTTTTTTGTTTGCACATGATGGCAGCCGTGGGGAAATAACACTCAGACAGTTGACCCTGACAGTGTGGCCGGTACAGTGAATTCACACAGAGGTGGTCTCTGTCCTGATAAAAGTCCTAACCAGATGGGCTGCTCTCATGGTACACGCTGATAAGGGCTTCGGCCTAGATGACCTGGCCTTCAACCCCCGCCGCGCACCCTTGCCTTAAACACGGCCGCGCACACACAGCCAGTCACACATGCACACTGACACGCCTCCGTTCACTTCCTTTCTCAATCCCTCTCCTTGGTGTCAGTAGGGCAAACCAAACGGGTGACTCAGCTATCAGATTAGTCGGAGGACTGTCAGCTGGGTTTATCTGGACGAGGTCAGTGCTATCTCCAACACTTTCCTCAGCTGAGACTCCTCACATCCTCTTAGTGTCGTAAACTCTTACGTTACGCAAAGCCTCCAGATGTGGATGAAATGAACAGAGGCTGATACTCACGTCTTGATGTTGTCGTGGTACACCTTTGTGTCTGACGGCTGATTGTACAAAGGCTGAGAAAGAGGGAAGAATAAGGCAGAGCGGGGACAAGTAGCGGATTAATCATTAGCTGTTAAGCAAGCAGTAATATCTGTGTTGTTACTGGGCTATGCATTATTTCATCCTCAAACCTCACACAAGAAAAATGAGTAACTATTATCAACCAGCAAATCACGTACCAGTTCAACCTTGGGACCGAGACCTTCCAGAATTTTATGGGCTTCTTCAGCTTTTTTCTGAAAAAAATATAAAATGGATAAATAAGAGTAAGGTACTCTGGAAACCATTCATTAAGAAATCAGTTCACAAGCTTATATGTCAACATCTTGACTACTAGGCCAGAATGAATTATTTTAAAGGGGGTGGGGCTATCAGAGAAAACAAGTTTTTGGTTGTGTTGGCATGGATTTTGCAGCCTGGGATGTCATTTAAATGATGTTAAAAGATGGTGGTATTGGGGGCGGGGGGTTCACCATGTACAGGGTGACCCATGTACTGTTACCGTGGTGACATGGGTTCAATTCCAGCCCACACCCCTTGCTGCATGTCATCCCCTCTCTCTGCCCCCTTGCCTGTTTATCCCTACTGTCACTGTCGAATTAAGCAGATATGCCAAAAAAAGATCTCAAAACAAAAAATGAAGATAGCGGTGGTGCTCTTAAATAGCTCTTGCTATTTAACGAGGCTCTCTGTGGGGAAATAATGTCGCGAGAAAAACAAGCCAATCAGAATTGGCCCCATTTGTTTTGTTATAACTGAGGCCACAGTCAGACAAGAAATAGACAGAGCGAGATTCATTTGCGTGACTGTGCAGGGGTTTTAATCTCCCCCAACCTCCTATTTTCCCACAATAACAGCTGTATTTATGTTAATATATTTCAGAGGAATTTTGATTGGCTGGAGTACAAAAGAGAGCTTCCATCAATGTGCTTATATAGGGCCCAAGTACAAGGTTTGAGTTAACTTATAGGATCTTAGCTTGTGTGTGTTGTGTGTGTGATCAGAAGGCAACGGAGAAAAAAAGCAGGAAAACCGTGAACTCAGAAAAAATGTATGCCCTGAAAAAATGACATTAACATTTAAAAAACAGATCACAGCTTTATAGCTTTCCAGATGTATCTGATTTGATCTTGAGCTCCTGCAGATGATACACTAAAAACTGAGCAGATGCACCTGTCCGAGCGGAGCGATACATGATACAAGGGAGGGGAAAAAAAACAAGATAGAAGAATGTTCCCGCTGCCGCATAATTAATAGGGCTGGCAATGACAGCTCTCCTGGATCACAGCACACTGTCCGCTCTGCAAGCTCATTAGAACAATCTTGAATAACTCTTTATCCTCTCGCCTCATAAGCCTCTATCTATAGACCGGGGCAGATAACCAAAGCTGAAAGACTGAATGTTGTGGACGAGGCTGGAGCAGCCTGCCTGAACAAAAAGGGTTAATCGCTGACTTGGGAAGGAAGGCGTAACCCAGTGCTGTCCTGCCACAACACTGTCTGACACACATGAACTACAGTAACCTCCGCAAACACACACATAAACTCACTCACCCCTCTATTGTTCTAATTAAATACAGATAATGAAGCACGCCTCTCCACTTGCCTTCTGCTAACCAATATTCTACATATGAACGTAAACTCAACTGGCCTGCTGATTTAAAAAGGTTAAATTTAACAAGAAATCACGTAAAGTAAAAATGTTGTGTTTGTACATTTTTACTTTACTGCACTCTAGAAGAGTTCAAATATTCTTCACAAACTGCTTTCGAAGCATCAATAATGCAGAAAGACATCGAGACTTATGAACTGACATGAATATTATTTCAAAAATTGCAAAACACTGCTCTGCCAAACTGACTACTTCCAACTTTCGGAGTGCTTAATGAATATTTTTTAAACAATGTAAAAGAATTATTTCAAATGGCTGCATGCAAAATAAAACAACTAAGGAGAGGTTAAGAGAATTCATGTTTGTTGGTGGTGTGTCTTGGTGCTAGAAGCAGACGACCAACCCTGTTCTCGTCGTAGATGATCTGGACTATGCTGCGGTGCTTGTGCTCCACTGGGGGAGGGGTCACTGGCTTTTCTGGCTCCACTGGCTTTGCCGCTTCCTCTTCCAGTTGTTGCTAAGAGACAACACCAACACAAAACATTTTGAGCCAATAGCATGCGAGCAAAGACACACAAAACACACAGGGGAGAAGAAAAAATTATGGAAAGCTTCCTTTCTTCTTCGTCTTTTTTTATCCACAGCAAATGGTGACTGGGTGGAAAACTAAGCTCCACCTAGACTGTGCTGATCTGATCCCAGCTTTTGATACCCGACGCCCATGCTGGCACTATCAGATTATTCCCTATCTGCTTGGTCAGGCTTAGCTTTGCATTTTTTTATTTTTTTTAACAGAACTGCAGGTTTCTGCCATTGGGGCCGTGCTGACAGACAGCTGAACTGGTGGGTGAATGTTTACAAGTTAAAGGTTACGTAAACGACCAGGTTACAGGGACAAGATTAGGAGCTCCTGAAATACCTCAAATAAACAAATAAATCCCTGAAAATCTTGAGAAAAGCAGGATGGAAATCTTGCAGAAAACAGTCTCTCTCCCAGCCAAGCTCGGCTTACATTCCTATCTAATGAGACAAAATTCCAAAAAGATAGCAGGACAAAACAGCCACCAAAAGCTTAAAAAACAAGCTAATGCTGCCTTCAAGGGGAGGTCAAGACAGGAAGATGGGATTGATAGGGCAAATAAGCCTCCAGCTCTAATAATTCACCTTTTTCTCAGAGCAGCTAATTGGGAGCAGACACAGATGGGCACGGGCTTGCTAAGCTACACACCTATATAAGCATCTTACAGCCCCGGAGATTTGACTTCAAACACCGCTGGTGCAGACAGAGGGCAACCTGTGGCTGTGGGTGCTGATTAAAGCCCCTCGCTGAGAGGTCCAGCTAGCCTGTAGGGCTTAGCAGGAGCCGCCTCACTAACACGGAGCACAGAGCTGCTTTCACAGTAGCAAAGACTGAAAACCAGCTTTCTCATGAGGTCAAAGAGGTCCAAAGACTGCTGGAAAACAATCAGACAAGAGATGAAATTTAAAGCTCAATCCTTGGCTAGATTCTGGGCTCAAAATCACCTCAACTGAGAGAACAACTCAGTTACACTTGTAATTTAGATGTGAATTTTTGAGATCGGATTGTAAAGATTTGGAGCATATGACCTCTGCTTGCCCTGAAAACGGCTGCTGTGCCTCTCCTGTAGCTGGACTTGTTCACATTTCTGTCAAAATTACTTTGTCTCTTCACATTATTTCCATATGAATCGCAGCTGGGCTGTATCCGCACTACATGGAATTAAAATCACAACATAAGCCTGAACACTTCCATATCTGGTTTTGACATCCTATTTCTGGAGAGCCTGACCAGCCACTTAAAGCATCGTGGCACTATTAAATAATAAAAGTTATGAGATGGGCAGCTCCCAGTCCTCAGCTCTGATTTGCTGAGTCACATGTAAAGGCACTGCAAAATATCTAATCAACTCACATTTGTGACTGTATAGCAGTTAATTTAAATATTTAATTATAACATGAATCACTCAGATCAGTACCGCTGCTTAGTAAGCATCTTGTTCAGCTACTTGTTCAAGGACTACTTTACTGGAAAATTAAAATGTATTTTTTACTGATTAAAAAACTAAAAAGATTTCTTGCACATTGACGTTTTGCTATTACTACGGTTTGTTACAGCAGTTTTATGAAAGCAGTGAGTCACTTGAGGCTGCGGTCACTGGAAAGCACAGCCTCTCATGGCTTCATTGAAATGGCAAATGTAACCGTAGCCCGCGCCAACTGTCCTCACACAAGTTTAGGAGGCCTCATGGTGTCCAAAGCTTGTTAAGAGAAAAGGGCCTCCTCTAGTTAACCAACCTGCTTCTTCTTCAGTTTGAAGATCTGCTGCTCCACTTTAGCGATCTCTCTGTCCACTCGGTCCATGCTCTGGATCAGCTCCTCCTTTGACAGTTTGGAGGGAGACGTGTCCTGATCATCGCCCATGTGCAGCGCTGCTCCTCCTGAGCATGAAGACTCCACTTTGACAGTGAACTGAGACTCCTGCCACAAAAAACAAAAAGGGTCAAAATGGGTCATACAGCTGACAAAAAAAGTTTTGCAAACTTTTTCCAAAAACAATGTAAAAACACATTGCAAAAGTACAAATTGCAGCCATCTTCCATTCCCGGCAAGGTTTATGTACTTGACCAAAAAGTCCTACTCTTTGGTAGATATTTACTTTGAACAGTATACAGCCAACAAAAAGCATACACAACAACCACAGTTGGATGCTGACATCAAGGAGAGGGCAAGGCCAAGGAGAACAGTTTTTCTCTCTGAATACAAGAAGAGATTTGTGGAAGTTCACACAGTATTATCAATTTTACTTCTTTTCATTTTGCAATTTGCCTCTTGAATACTGACAATATGGCCAAGGCCGATTCTGACGGCTTCCCGGTTTGTGTAAAATGGAAGGGTGACGCCCACCTTCTTGACCTCCACGGTGGCTCTTAGGCTGTCCTGGAGCGAATGGGGCAGGGGCAGGACCACACCCCCAGAGGTGGGAGGGGTGCGGGTGATGTGGCCCTCGGAGACCGTCTCCATGCGAGGGCGTTTGGCCTCCAAGGCCTCGTGCTCTGGCTGGGCGGTGAGGGAGTGGAACTGCTGCTCGTAGCCATGGCGTCTCTCTGGAGGCCTGGGGAGAGCGGAGGTAAACAAGCGCTCAGAGACGCAGAGCTGTCAGGAGCTACGCCCAGACATCTAGATTTATGGTTCCCACACTGGGATCTGGGGACACCCGGGGAATGCTTGAGGGAATCCCAGGGGACCTCAGAAATATGTGGAATTATTTGATTTCAGTTTCATTTGCTGAACATTAGCAGCACAACGACAGACAAAATGACAAAATGTAAAAAACTGGCATTACTGATCACAGGTTTTACTCTCCACTGTTAACTCCCCACCAGACACGCATTCCTGCTCCAGATAAATATCTAACAACTAAAGGAGTTTGAGAATACAACCCCTAAGATTAAGACATTTGGAAAAACCCTAATTCCAAAGGTAAGAATGTAGATCCAGTTGAAATCAACCAACACTATCTGTCAGATTTTGGCTCTTACCTTTCAGTTCCAGGGTGGAATTCAGACAGTAAAGACGGTCTCCTCCGACCCTGCGGATCCTGCATGTGAGTCCGATAATCTGGGACGGTGAACTCCTGAAGGCAAAAGCACAGAAACACACAAACCATTTTAGAAAACAATCCAATCATACGCAAAATGGTATCTCTGCTACCTAGAGATGGAAACAAGCAAAAAAACAAACAAGCAAATAGTCAAATAGAGTCAAATGCAGTGTGGCTGGTTTTGGTGATGTTACACTGGAAAGTAATGGGTCACTGTAGACATGTTCCTTTTTCCTAAATCAGGCTTTACTGTTCCAGATTCAGTTATCAAATTACAGTCACTGATCTAAAAGGCAAATCATTAATTGGGTGACATTTTTCAGCCTTTTTAAGCTCTTTATTGGTATAGTGATAGAAGATTCTCCTCGCCTTATCCTGCCTTCAAGTCATGTTGGAAACATCACAATTACAAGCAGAGTGCACATGAACTTAAGGAACATATGTGCATCAATTGCTGATTATTCAATTATCTTTAGCATTAAGCAATCAAATTAATTAAGGTGATTAATCAGTCATCATCTAGTCATTAACATGCTAAATATGAACAAGCCAAAACCTTAAAATAAAGAGTTTGTGTCTTTATAAGACACGAAAGATACATTTATTGGCCCAATGAACCCAAGTTAGCGTCACATAATAATTTTAGTATGTAACAAAAAAGATAACAAGTGGTGTAACTGATTACCTTCCTTGGTAAGCAATGAGTGAAGTAATCCATTACTTTTAAGAAAAGTAATAAGTAATGTGTAACTGACTACATTTCAACACTGATTACAGCAAAACTATCAACAACACAAAGCAGTTCGAAGTGTGGCAAGTTGACAACCGAGTCATGATTATGGTACCTGTGAATCCAGTCAACTCCTTAAATATCAAACATCTTATTGTTCAATGATCAGTAAAATAACTGAGGCAGGTGGCATTGCTCTTCTCTGATAAACAAAATAAAACTTGTTTTGTTGCGGTCAGACAAATTGATTAAAACTAGTTTCATACTCAGAAGCTTCTATCAAAACGCTTTTAGCCAAAGAAGACAAAAACGCTATCAGCACATTGCGACCTGCAAATAATCCTGACCAAGCAGCTAGAGGAAACATTTCCTAACTCCAGTTTTTTGTCCCAGATTTAAGCAAACAGTCCAAATGCCCAGAAATGTACCACAGACAGTTTTCTGTGGAAGTTAGCTTCTAAGAATTGTGTCATCAAAAGTGGCAAACAAACATTATACAACCTTCACCACGGGCAAATGGAAATGCAATTGGAAAGTGAGCCCGGGTGAAATTCTTTGCAATCTTGTTTAACAATATTCTCTAAATGTCCTCCCATTCTGCCCTCGAAGAATTAAAATAACACAAAATTCTTATTAGTCCCTAGCTTCTAATTTCACATTAATTGCAACAAATTCTCAATCCCAGCACAGCTATATCATTACACTAAGTGATGCACTGGTAATGGTTAGAGACTGTGGTAAAGATGTACACAGCTCCAGAATGTGACAATTTGGCCACAATTAGCAACAGTATTTCTTGGATTAGTGCCACTTAGGTTTTTTCAACCAGCCACACTAAAATGAAATGTCAAAGTCCTATCTGTCTTGGATTCATAATACTCCCCGTGGAAAAAAAAATGCCAAAACAAGTGTTAATACGTGTTTATCTTTCATCTGACCAGAGGGAAGCTCGCAAACTGAAGCTTAGTCTGTCTGCTGCAAACTGGAAAGATACTAAGATAACAACTTGATGTTCAAGTCTGCCTGAAATATGAAAAAAGTACCTCTGTAGTTCAACTTTTGCTAAAGCACCACACATGGGCCCAACCAACAGATGAAGTCTGTCTCCAGTACCAGCACTAATAGGGAGAAAAATTAAATACAAAACATACCTACTGAAAACTTACAGAATTATGTCTCCTTGGAAAATAACCCTAAAATGTGGCTCAAAGAGAATAACTGAAAAACACAACACTCACTACTAAAACTGTTAGGGCCTAACTAATTGAAAAATAAATAAATACTTTTTTTAAACTAAGCCTGTTCAATTAATTATTTATTGTCATCACAAAATGAATATCTGAGATAAACAAACTGCAAAGGACTGCAATAAGTGACTTTGAATTTAACAACACAAACACTGCACCATTCACTCTGGCTCATATTGCCTGGGTGTATTTTAGCAACGTACTAGACCAGAAACATTGGAATACTCTAAAATTACATTCATATTGTTACTGCAATAATCAACAACATTATCACATATCGCATATTTTCCTCATTAGTGCAGCCCTAATCAAAATCATAGGCTGCTCAACAACAAAACACAGCTTCCATGCCAATATGCTTATTTACAGTGGCGTGTTATACAAACTTGTTCTTTTTCCCCAATGGTGCAGTGCAATTATAAAATTAAGAGTAAATGTGTATGCCAAGATATTGTGCTGTAGTATCTGACTATAAATTATCTGCAAAAGGATAAAACTAATAATACTGAGGTATGTTTACGTGACGACAATGACCATAAAGGGAAAAGATGAGCAGCCTGAGCTCCCTGACATGATGGTAGACTGCAGCAGATGAAGCACCTATGGCTGTTACGCTGCTGCAGCGAGGCAATATGACATACTGTTATGTATGGATACAAACACAACTGGTTTAACTGGCAAAACAGTACAGACAGTTGGCAGCCATGCAAACCATAGCTCACATGGATGTTCTTGTGAGTATTTTTTGCTCATCAGTCAAGTTACACTGACTTTGTCATACAGTAGATTTAACATGTCAGCATGCAAAAATCACTTACACCAGAACTACGCAATTTCGCCAAACACATCTGATTATTAGGCCAGAGCAAATTGTCTTGTGGTTATGTATCCAAATTGTTTCTTGACTTCAGGGATTCTGAGTACCAACGAGGCCCTTTAAAGTTTACGTGGAGAGATGTTGTGTGATGTTCAAAGGCATGATTTTCTGTGCAACGTGTGATGACGCCACCCTTCTTCCACCATTTTGAAATATAGAACGGTACAGTTTAAAAGCTGGCATAAAGAGAGGAGTAAAAGAGTTAGCTGAGACTCCAAGGATCAAAGTTTTCTAACAGCATTTAATAAAGTATTTTAATTCCCAACGCTGTGCAAATGACAGACTCTGGCATAAGAGATTGCAAGAAGTTGTAGTGCTACCACAACTTTGATGACAAAAGAAGAAAAAACACTCACTTTGATCTTAAATCTCAAGTCAGTATGGCATTACAACCTTAAAATATACTGTGCAAATTCTAGTTTTTGACTGTAGGAAACCTTTAGTGCAAACAAATGATGGAACAAGTGTCCAATTAGCTGACCTGAATTAAAGCAAGTGGCAGATCACGTGAAAGTTCAGTATACAATACAAACATCAGTCTTCTATGTGCATCCTTCTTGTTTTCCTGCCTAAGCGAGCAGCTTGTGTTGTACACTCTGGTGGTTTGTGTACACCAAGATCTTGGTTAAATGTACAACTGTATTTAATTTGAAGTACATGTAGACTTTCAAACACAGCATTTGGCATAATTTCATTGAAGTGGATAGCTGATCCTAAGAACCACAGCGTTTTAAGTCACACTGGACAGCTCACAACACATTTCACTGGTCCAAACAGACAAAGCGGTTGCCTCAAACAGGCCCTTCGTGTCAAGCTCTGCGTTCAGCAGCAGAACACCTCAAAGCAAAAATTCAGACTTCATCATCCACCATAAGAGCTGTTTGTCACTCAGGAATGTATAAGCATCTTCACTCCCGTGAGAAAAAAATATGGAGTCGTTACGGACCCCATATTTCCCAACCATACTCTACAACAAACGGTTTCTAGACATTTTCTTTTCTTCTGGTTTATGCTTTTGTTTAAGTGTGCAAAGTAGCTGCAGAGCTGGTATCCATTTTTCATACTCTGAGGTGTGCCATGAGCCGAAGTCAACATACAAAGCTTAAGTTACATAAAAACCAACAGCATTAAGAATCCCGGCCCACTTATTCCAGCCGAACGAACAAAGACAAACACACGGGACACATGAGTGCAGCTCGGAGCCGCCACTGAAACAGGCTGTCAGCTCTGGCTGCAATACGGGCCCGCGGCGCAACAACGCAGAAAGAGGGGGGTGTACCTGTTGGTGGCGTGGGGGGGTGAAGGTGTACTGGACAGAGTGTGGCGGGTATCGGCTCTGCTCGCTGCTGAAGCTCCCCTGGCTGGGGGGGTAGCCCGAGCTACTGGACATCCTGGCTCAGGGGAAGCGGGCTGCTGCTGCTTCACAGATCAGGGATTCAGCTGGACCATGGTGGGAGACCCAAACCACCTGCAGCAGGACATGAGAAGAGAGAGTGAGGCAGGAATAAGCCCTGACGAAAAGCTACGATGACATTAATAAAGACAAGTGAGCTAGAATGAAAACAGCTAGTATTTCAAAAAGACCAGTTGTCTTTGCTCATTCTGTGTGCTACTGCAGCAGCATTTGCAACAAAATGCAGAGATTATCATGGACCATGTTAGTATTACCGCCGCTATCAGTGATTCAATCACTTCCTAATGGATTATGGCCTATTATTGTTGACAATGACTACGCTACTTGCCTCTGTCATGCTTTAGCCATCTAATTAGACTCCTTTTAAACAGAGTTTCTTAGAGAAGTGCGCCTTTTAAAATAAATACACAGAAAAGCTCACTGTTGAACTTTAAGAGCTTTTGAGATAAACTAAATTATGCAGCTCTCTTAACATACAGTGAGCTAATGAGTTTTGCAATTTCACACGACAGTGAACTGATTAAATAGTTGATGTTATTTGCCAAAAAAGTGAGAACAATCCTTCAACTATTACCACTCCCAGTTCTCTCCAATAGTCTCAGGTGAGTCCTGTATTTCCATGCTGGTGAATATGCAATCCAACGCACTGCCCTGCTGTCGTTACCTCCGGTTGCTATGGCAGCTATGCTATGGTAACAAGGTTAAGATCAAAGCCAAAAACACTATAAACTCAACTCTCGGAAGCGTGCTTTAACTTGGGAGAAAATCAATTAAAGTCAAGGCTTTTACACCAAAGGTCCATGGTTTTTATGCATGCATAGTCCTGGAACGGCTGCTGCTTGAAAAAGAAAACACAACTTCGAGCCATAATTGTCAGCCGCAGTGCTAGAAATCACCCAAACAAGCTTCACAGTCTCTCTGTGGGTGGACCAGGGCGGAACCAGAGCGTAAAGCGACTCTTGTTTAAAAATGTTCTCCAACAGGCAAACGTCTGCCCAATATAACAGGAGATTGTGACTGAAACATGAGAGCGACAAAGAGATGTAGTAGAACTGCTCGCATTTTCGCTGATTCCTTTAAAAGGGCCTTGAAAGAAATCTTCTATCGAATCAAACATATTGAATTGGCAAAAATGGTTTCATTGGCTTGGTTTTGCAAAATGGGCAGATCACTGGACTTTCTCCAAATGCTCCAATCCTGTTATCTTTTGTCATTCTCTGATGGGACCCATCTTACGTCTGGGTTCTGCAGCCACTGTCGTCTTTACTCTAGGTCTGCCAGATTAACTGCATTACCGCCATGCCACAATATTATGAGGCTAAATGCAGGGTTGGAAAAGCAACAACCATTGCCACCATAAGTGGGGTGGGAAACTTAAAAAAAAAAAAATCCGCAGGCCACAAAGTTTGGTTGATCCCAGGAATCACAAGCCACTTTCCCAATTTCAGAATAGTGAAATCAGTTTCGTGCCAAAGTGTCCAGGAAAAAACAAACATAAAAAGACAAAACTTAACAGCCATAGCCAATATTTACCAATGTTGGGTTTGGTAGGTGGTGATTTCCCCACCATGAGTTTAAGAGCTGTTTCTTTTCTCTCTCTGAAGGTGAATAAAATAAACTCTGCAAGGTTTGAAGCTCTAGGTTTGAGCTTCAAACCTACATGAGGCTACATCTCTTATTTTCAACAGCACCTTTTGGCTTTGAGACGAACCATAAAGGAGAACAAGCCAGTTTAGATGAAGCAATGCACCACATTTGAGGGGAGGAAATACATGTCAAAAAGAAGAGAGCAACCAAAAGAAAGGCAAAAAGTTTAAGACAAATTTTAAGGAACTCTTGCTCTGCTCTTTGCTGAACAGCACTTCAGCTGCCTCAAAATAAACCTCCAGCCAGGTTCAAAGTGTGATGCAGGCGTGTCTGAGCTTCCTATAGTTGCATGTAGGGATGGTATACTTCACATTCTCAAACCTGCCCACATGACTGCTACCTCCTCATGCCATATTTACTTAAAAAAAACTTTAAATGATGACCTTGCAAAGCAAACTGCACAGGAAGAAGGCTCACTGACAAAGCACATGTCTACAATGCATGTGACCTTATGCTGTTATTTTGATGTAGGAGTTATACTCTGTCATTATTTTCCACATGAACTTTCATGCTAAGAAAAAAAACATTTGGCAGGCATAAATCTACTGACATCTATACAGCTGATGGATGGATTAAAAAATGCTAGAGAGAAATGGCAGGCACTGCAAAGCGATGACATTTAGCAGCAGAGTTCAGATTCAATGCAACAGGAAACACAATGTGCACAATGTGCTGCACTGGTGCTGTTGGGTAGCATTCATTATCTTTTAAGTGAAGTCTTGTTATTGTCCCAGAGTCCTCTACATTTCCTCCATTCTTTTTTTTTAAACTCCCCAACAAAGACTATTTTTTTTTTGCTAATGCATCAGTAGGGGGGTTGCTGAGTTGATGTGACTGTCTTTAAACTGAAGGATCGGGGCCTCTATTGCTGCAGAAATCTACCCTGCTATAGTGTCTTTGAGCAAGATACTAAATCCCTACAGCTGCAGGGGCCCCATGACCTCTGACCTCCTAGTGGAAGGGGGCAATAGAGAGGGCTCTTATGAGAACCAATACAGTATCAGATGAGAGAAATTACTGTTAATATTATGATTTATTCTGCACTGTTAAATCTAAGTCAAAATACGGGACACACTGTAAATCTAAGAGCCTGCACTGTGAAATATTTGACCCATTAGACTAAGAAAGATGCACTGAGCGTAATTATTCTTTCAAATTAATGGAGAATACTTCTAATCAAACCAGTTGATTAATGATATTGTAATTCTTTACAATACTCGATTACCGAAAAAGAAAAATCAGTAGCTTCTGTTTTGTTAATAAACTGGCAAGCCACGACTTGTGTCTAGACTCGACTGCCTGCTTCCGTAATAACTTGCTCTGAAAATTATGATGCACATCATTTTGCTGACCTTGTCCAAGTTAGGGTTATCTCGTCACCTTAAACTGTGCATTAGAATAGATGCATTGTTTTAAGCTACATTTAATTACAGTAACATATGCTAACTTTATAGCAAACGCGCTTCTATGTGTTCCCCGACCTGTTATCACGGGGTTAGTGGTTTAAAATAGCATTCTTCGACGCAATTTCAGCTATCTTTGGCAACGGTGGCATGCTTTTACATTTCATGACATTAGAATGCCGCTGTCGTTTCACAGTGAAATTCTTTGTCGGGTTACATTTAGAAATCCTTTAGGATGGTCTCTCTCATGCGTTCCCTGAAACGACAGGTACCCATGGTCAACTACATGACCCATGACCCAAAACAGACTGAGACACACTACTGCTGTGTGTTGTTATTGTTGCCTTTTAACACCATGCTGTCATGTAAACGCAATTGGATTTGTAGCTTGAATTGGGGGATGGGTCCATTTCCACAACAGATGGCCTTTTCCGGAAATGTACCAATATACGCATGATAACAAACGTGGACTTAAAAAATATATGTAACATTAAGACTTAGATGTATGAACCCGATGTTTATGATGTTGTTGCTGCAACTAGCTAGCTAACTTAGCACGTATTTCACCTTTGAATTCTCAACCACGTCGCCATCTTGCAAGGCAGATTTTCAGCGTAGACTAGGGCGCTTAAATAGCGTTCAAATATGTCAAATTAGACATGTTGCACTGATGCAGATAAGCAATTTACACTCACCTCATATTCAGAAAATAGACCGACGGAAGTGAAACGTATCCCTAGATAGGAAGATGTGTCAATTGTTGATTGTAAACCCGCGGGTTACGGACTGTGGACGACTGGGCAGACTGAAGGCTGCGCCGCATTTGTCTGTCCATGTCCTAACAGGACAACATATATTTTCCCTACACAATTAAAATATGCTTGCATTACATTTCTTGTAAAAACTTCTGTATCCATCAAAGTATTTAATTTGCACATTTTCAGAGTGTATGGTCTGATATGTCACTTTCCCCCAAAAAATTACTTACATTTTTGAAAGTATATTTTTTTTATATACCTGCAAGGATAATGTGGTGTGACAGCTAAATCGTCCCCGCAAACGAGGCAAAGTTCCTGGTGCACAACATACTGCTTGATTTATATTATTTTCTTCTTTTAAATGTTTTCATATTTCTTCCTAATTATCATATATCAGCATAAGTATTTTGAAACATATTTGATAGCCTGTGCTCACATCGGGTTTAACTTAAAGCAATATGACCTAAGGAAGGACATTAATTCCAAGGTAATTAACATTGGGCTTTTTAATCGATGAAATCTGACCAGCTATTGCTCTAATGCATGCAATTATGACATTTACTACATTCATTAATAAAATAGTGCTCATTTCGGACCTGCCTGAGGTGGGCTGCATATATTTAGTTTTCTGCGGAACCTATGGTGTTCACAGCTTTTGTCTGCACACGGATTGTTTATCGAAACGGTCAAAAATAATAATGACTAATTTGCTAGTTCTCCTCATAGTTTTATCCTATTTTCTTTGGATAAGATGCATTTACTCTCGACATCGCCGAAGTTTTGCACAGTCGTTGAAATGTTTAATGAAATCTTCATCCAAACTCCCACCGCGAGCAAATGACGTTGATGTCAGAGCTCTGATTGTAACTGCGCATCCAGATGATGAATGCATGTTCTTCGCGCCAGCAATTTTAAGACTTGTTGAATTAAATGCCTGTGTTCATTTGCTGTGCTTATCTCAAGGTATGGTAAGAGCTGAATATTTTCCTGCCAACTCATTAGCTTATATGTTGAATTATTAAACAGATAACTGCAGAGCTGACTTAGACTTAGAGCAGGCCTAGGGAAATGTATTGTTACTCAACTACGTTATTCTAATATAACTTGACGTCGAATGAAAGTATCTAGTGTATAAAAAGAAATAGCTTAAATAAATAATTAACCATTTTTGCATGTCCATTCAGGACATGACTCAGGTTTGGGGATGGCTCAACAAAAGTTAGTGTCAGTTGGAAATAATGGACAGAATGGCAGTGTGTGACTCATGATGGCATTGTACTGTTACTCTTAAAGGGACAGGGGGTGTTACTACTATATTACTATATTATATTATTACAGCCTACTGTGCTGAGCTGAAAGTAAATGAAAAAAATCATATTTAGATTTATTCTTATAGGAAACAATGTTCTTAAGCAGAATGTTGTTTGATAAGTTTTGTGTGTCATTTTTCAGGAAATTGGTTTTCAGGGCAATGACTTGCACTATGTAACTGTTAGGTTAAAAATATCGTATCTCCAAATTGTCAACTTTTCAGGAACAAAGCAAAACAGCCTTGTTTTTAGCTTGACCGGCATGTATTACTGAGTTTATCCAATGGGTCTTGAAATGATTCCAAAAGACCAAGGGTCATAGTGTTTTCTCAACCCAGACGGGAGCGGGTAATCCTTCAACTTCAGTGAAAAGACGAAAAATCACCAAAACACTGATGAGCTTTTCTGACAAATGCTTAACAACTTGGGTGTCAGCATCTCAACAAAACAAAAAAAGCAAAGTCTTTCTTTTTGGGTGGACTAAAAGAACTAAATTTCCCAGCCTTCTCAGCTATCCCTTTAAGATTAATGATTAAATGCTTTTAAGTACAAGTAGGCGAAGGGACAGATGTAAAATAGCAAGTAAAAACACAAACTTTTGTTAACACTCAAAAAGGCAGCATTTCTTAACAGATCTAGCCTACTCAAGTTGTTAGTAGAGAGCTTGCTGTGATGAAATATTTTCCACATCTCTGCAGCTGTTTATTTCATTTTGATCCAAATGAGATGTTGCTGATATCTGAAAAACATCATTACTTAGCTTAAGTGAAAAATACCATCTCTCTTTATATGTGTATGTAATTTCTCAGAAATCCTGGTGAATATTTCCAGCTGCAGACAGAACCCACTGAAAAAAATCAGACTTTGATCTACAGTTTCATGTGATTACAGTGCATCCAAGTTCTGATGCTATCCCCAAAAAATTACACAGGAAACTACTACAATCAAGGAGCTCAGCGAAAAGAGGAACTTCTTAACAGTTGTGCCGTGTTGGGGATACCAGCCTCCAGAGTTACCATAGTGGACCATAAGTAAGTACTGCAGTCTGCACCAAATCAGAACACGCAAAATAATACAGCAACAGTGTTGAGTTGTTTGCCTCACATGTGAAATTTACTTAGTTTATTACAGGGAAAAGCAAAGAAAAGGCAAACATAGAAAGTTCATATAAATCTAAAATAACAGAAAATAAAGAGCTACTTTTCTGGCTCAGTGGTATACACTTGTGACTAAAACAGAATGATGATGATTCCTGAGGGAAAATTGGATCATTGCAGCTGCAACGAATACAATAAAGATAAAAACAGAACATATTGGAGATAACACAATAAATAATCAGAGCGAAAGCAATATATTAAATACATGTAATTTAATACAACAAATCAAATCTACTGAAAATAAAGATAATGATTTTATTTACTTTTAATTTGTTTATCAACTATTGGCTTGAAAGAATTTTTGCTTTGTTGCATATTGACAGATTTGCATGTCAAACAGATATTAACAGTTCATTA
>OMKZ01033164.1:0-37375 GCA_900302535.1 Neoniphon sammara | reverse complement strand
TTGACAAGAGGAATGGTTTTCGGCTAGTTGGTACTGTAACTTGTGATGGGCATCAAGTGTTTGTGGTACATGTACTTTTCTATAAATAAGCTAATTTAATCTGCCCTTTTGAAATGGCTGACAAAAAGAATGATTGCATAATTTTCAACCCAAGGAAGCTGTTGCTCCCACAACAAATGAAACACTAGCCAGACCCTGATCAACTGAGGCGATGTCCAAGCTAATTGGTTAGAAAAAGCACAACAGAGAGGAAAGTGGGCCAGTGGCAGACGAGAGAGTCAGAGTAATCAGGCTTATCACTGCACAGGGAATAGTAATACCACAAACTTTGTTTCACTGACCCAAATTGGGCCAGACCAGTTAACTGGCCCAAGTCAACTTCGCTCTGGCCCTGGGCCATCAGATAGTTTGTTGAATCTTCCAGTTGTTGCCATAACATCCCAGTGCACTATTTATTTTCCACTTGACATTCATGTAGACTGCAGTGGGCCGATTTTTTTTCTTTTTCTCCATTGAATGAACCATATGTCTTTAGTAAGAGGTCCTAACTACGTAGGAGTTGGAGCTTTTTGCTGCAGGGCTCTAGCTCTCTATTTTTATTTAAGCTTTATAGCCAGTGGGTTTTGACCTTGGTTGAGGGGCATTGTGGAGAATTAATTGAATCATGTATTAGCACATTGATGCTAATACAATAGTGCTGAATGTTTTTAATTTTTTTCTACAGCTTACAGTAGACCGTAATAACGATGGTATGAAAGGTTGGATAAGACATAACTCACTCACTCCCTACAGATCCAGATGAGCATATAGTTGTCTTGAATGTTGAAATGTCACAGTAGATGGATTGGGCATATAGATGGAAATTTTCAATCATTTTCACAGCTCAGTTAGTTGAATTTTTCAGTTGATCAGCTCACTGGAGTCAGAACAGGTGTGTTTTTGTAGAATGACTGTTTACTCTATAACCATGTGCTCATTTGTCAACATAGCATCTAAGTAGGATAGGACACAAGGTTGTCAGTTTGTTTCAGTAGCATTGGGTGGGGGTAGTGCAGGATAGTGGGACTGATGACTTGTAATAGAAATCTCACTGATCAAGCCCACTGCACTGTTTATTTCCCCAAGCACAATTATCCTTCAGTCCAGTATAAGTAAACTGTTGACACCATAGCTGACTATTAATACTGTATTTTCATTTTTGAGACTGTGTCATTTTAGTTAAATAACACTTTTGGCATTTAGCAGTGTTAAATCTTGATTCCACCACCAGCTTCCTGTATTGTGGCATGTGAAATGAGTCCAAAATGAAAATTTGTTTGGCAGGCTGTTAATTTACCTGGGTGGGCGGCCCAAGTATTAGCATTGTACAGGAAACATTCGTTCTGCAGTGACTGCAGCAGCAGGTAAATGGAAGTTTTCCACTGTGCCATAGCAAATGGTAATAAACCTCTCCATTTGCAGGTCATTTTGACTTTTGTCTTCATCCTCTCAATGTGTTGCACGATGCAAAACTACAAATGTGAGCTATGAGTTAAATTAGCCTCAGGTAAAACAGAAGCAGCTCAGGACGGCAGATAATACCAATTTCAAACAACAGGTGTGCATTTAAAAGAGAACCATAAGGGAAAAAATAATCTGCTAAACAAAATTAAAGTTAACCATAACAAACAGACCTAAAGAAAGACCATTTTGAGTGTGCAATATATCAGTCTGACCTAAGAGAAGAAAGAATATGATCTTCTCAGAGCTTTTTTTTTCTCTCCCCTGATTGAGAGAAAAAATTAAGTACAGGTGTGGGAAGTACGATACAGCTTTATATGCACAATATACTTTGCTTTATAAATACAAACTGAATAATTATATTAAAAGAGGTAAACAGGTAAAGCATCACCCCCTGTTGTGTAAATAAGAGACTGTAAACATTTGATTAAGCCTTAAGCATTTGCTTTAAACCAAACCAAAGCAACCAAAGTTTCCAATGTAACTATGGATTTCATTGTCAGGCCGTTGCCAGTGGCAACATTCTGCCTCGCGCTTTTGTACTTAAAGGAGTGGGTTGCAGCCATTTATGTGTATTCACCTTTATTACCCGTAATATTGAACAATTTGAAGCTATTATAGCAAATGTGCCTAAAGCAGTCAGTTCTTCCAAGAAGGCAAATATTAATAAATGCTGGATTAGTCTGTGATGGTCTGTAGACAGTTGAGGCGTTGGAATTTTGAATGGTAGCATGTTGTGATTGGCTTGTGAACATGGTGTATTACAAAATGTCCTGTTGGTCCACAGTGTTGGCCAACAAAGTGGCGGCATGTTGATCGGTTGTAGTGAGATCTTCCATCAGAGACAGATTAGATCTGCTGCTATAGCAACATAATTGAATAGATCTTTATCTAGACTGGCTTGCTTTTACTGTATTTGTTGTGGTGGTTTAAGTCAGTTGTAATGTGTTTTTCTTGACTATGACGGTTGTCCAGATGTATGTTAGGAGAGGCTTCTGGCTTCTTGATGAGACAGTTTCATGTATCCAGGCTGTCACTGGTTTGTGGAGGACCATGGGTGTATGCATATGTTAAGATATCTGGGGAAAAATTAAATTATTGCTTTGTCAAAGGTTCAAACATAGATGGGTTCAAATAGATAATAGTGTGCGTTAAACTTGGTTTAAAAATTGCAGAATGATGTGTGTCAGCGTAACTGAAGCAGTGGCTCTTATCTGCTGGATGTGAGCAGACTGATTGATTTGTGTTGTCCAATTTCAGTGGACATCTCTGTGACGCACCCCCCTCCTATCCATTTTACTAATTGCCATTCCTCATGCTTATTGTCCCTGTCCTTGTGGCCAGGTTTCTTTCTTGACTGAACATTTCTATATTCCTTGGTTACGCTGTTTGCTCCTTGCTGCAGATGAATTGTGACAAAGTGAAACATTGCCTTTTGCCTCTCCCTGGTTTAAGCCAATCTGCATGGACAGCCAGCTCCAAAAAAAAAAAAAAAATAGCCACCCCCTCTCCCCTCAACAATGACATGTGATCACCACTGACTGTTGCTTTTGTTCTTGTTGATCTAACATGAAGTACTTTTTGTGTCCACATTTGCAGACGGCATCGACAAAACTATCATGGCAGTCAGACTGTGCGATGTGGCTTCTCTGCTTAGAAGTGGTTCGTGGGCGGCTGAGCCTTGGACTGGGGTCTGTGGCACTTCTTTTTTGAATTCATTTGGCCAGATAAGGCCTGCTCATTGTCTCAGTGCTCAGGCCATACCAATGATGTTAGCTCTCAGTCATGTTTGGACGTTCAAATCAAATTAATCACGTGATCAATTTTGAATTCATCGCACCTTTTTTTGTTTTTGTATGAAAAGCTCCATAGTTGTTCATAAGCTATGCGACTGTATTGGTATGGTCTAAAACTGTTTACTGTTTATTTCATAGAATCACTTTTCAAATTGTGGCTCTATGGCCTCCGTGCACAAATTATTTGTCAATATTGATGGTGTAAGAATAATATGGATAGTGGTGTGATTAAACTGACCTGCATTCTGCACATTGCTGGATATGTTAATAAAGGATGACTCTTCATACATTAACTTGCTGCTGGTTGCCTTAACATGTAGGATTTCGGCTGCAAACTAAATACCATATCACTCAAGGCTGTTGTTCGACGTCAGTGTACTGATGGCTGCAGACTGGTACTGCTATAGGCTCTGCTTTTCCAGATAGTGTATTTTGCTGAATGGATTGTTCCCGTTTGGTTGCGACATTTAACCTTGAAAGATATTTTTAATCTCATGCCAGCTTTATACTGCTTTATCAAGTGCTCTGTTTTTGACAAATTACAGTAGGGCTTCTTTGCCTCCTCAGAGTAGACTTTCATCTGTCTACCTAGAAACAAGAAAAGCAACAATCATGTTTTTGTAGTGATACAGCCGAAATCGAATTCAGTGAGCAGTTTTGTTTTTGTTTTTTGTTTTTTGTTGTTTTTACCTGTGGTGGCAGATCGAGATCTAACCATTTCACATTGGCCATGTATCAAAACAAAAAGCACTATTTTGTATCATTGAAAACCTGACCCCCTTGTTTTGAGGGGGCTCCAAATCACCAGCTCCAGAGTCGTAACTTGACAGCTCATACACTTTTTTTTCCTCAATCATAATTACCTGTATTATTGATTGAAACTGTGCCCTACACAAAACTACTATACTCATAATTTGGATGAAGGACAGCACCCTCGATCTGTAAGTGACCAACAGGAAAACACATATGAAAGCAGTCTGAAACTTTTTGTTCTGACTGTAAATAGTGTATCCTAGACTTATAACTTGTCCTCTGGAGCTTAATTTCCTTAATGTGCAGTGATGTTTTGCACTGCGGCTGAATTTGTTTGATTAAACTGAAAATTGTAGTTATACATCACTATGTCAGCAGAATTAATTTTCCAACAAAACAGTGTCTCCATGTGTGAAGAGCGTCCTTTTTTAACCGTATCTCTTGCTGTTTTGATTACCTTTAATTAGCATGTGGTTCTGACTTGAGTTTTTCTGTCTCTTTAGCAGGTAATTGCCGCGATGGAAACACAGCTGTCCAATGGGCCAACTTGCAACAACACGAGCAACGGTCCCTCAACAATCTCAAACAACTGCTCCTCTCCTGTAGAGTCAGGGAGCATAGAGGACAGTAAAACTAACTTGATAGTGAACTACCTACCGCAAAATATGACCCAAGAGGAGCTCAAGAGCTTGTTCGGGAGCATCGGTGAAATTGAGTCCTGTAAACTTGTGCGAGACAAAATAACAGGTAACCTACAGACAATAACATTACATGACTGGCTGCTGGTTAGGGCCCAACAGATAAACCGCACTTTATTGGCCAGTATTGATGATAAAATTATTTCAGCACAATTATTTGGCCTATAAAAAAAGGTCAGCTGGATCTTTGAGAAAAGTAATAACACTAAATCTTTTCCTCCTCACTTACAACACTGAACCCAAATAATGTATCAGTGGGGCCCTACCAGCAGCATTGTCCATGTCATAAGCTTATTTTCTGTTTATGCATGCACAGTATGTGGATTCCCTCTCTGTATTTGATCTCTTTTGATCTCTAGTGTCATGAATTATGGAACTTGTTACTCCCAGTGAACGCAAGGCCTTTTAATTTTGAAATTCAACCAATAGTGAAACAAAACAAGCCTCTGTGCACAGTGTTATTAGATACCATCCTCACGTGGTAACTAGGGATGTAAATAGCAAGTAATTTAGTAAGCTTGTTTTCTTGATGAGATTACTTTTTTCCAGTGCTTGTCTGTTGCATAAAGTAACTCCATGATGGACTGGGTTGGTTTCTCTGCAGCATGTGTGTTGTCATTAGTAGAGTAGGCCTACTAATGTGGCCACACTGATCTTGTCAGAAAAGGGGCAGAACTTGGACTTCTTCTAAACATATGGAAGCATAAACTGCTCAGGCATTTGGGTTAGTAGTTTACTTGTTAGATATTGTTCTTGTTTTTTCAGCAGGTGTAATATTTCTTGTTTTTGTAAAGTTTTAGCATCAAAAAATACATTTTTATGGAAATTAGCTATTCACTATTCATTTGCCTTATCCATGTTTTAAAAACAGGTAACTAAATACCCAGATGATTGTGTACAGTCCTAGTTGTAACACAGCAGAAAACCACACTGACCTTCTCCAACAAAGACCACTTCGGTTGTTGAATATACTGGTTTAATTTGTAGTGTACTACTGTTGTACATGCTGTACTGAGCCACAAACAAAATGTTAATGCCAATAAATGGGCCTCAGTTACTGTGGAATGCACTAATCTTATTGAAAGAGCCAGTTTTCCTTGGTTCTTTATAACTGAGATGGACGAACTGTGGAGTTAAATTGAAATTCCGTGTTCAAGTTGCTTATATTTGGGCTGGCAGAAGACTTAAATATGACTTGAAATGGTTTCTAATGGGAGTGATGCAGCTGCTCCAGGCACATGCTGATATGGCCTCTCGGACGTGAGCAGGTAGATAATGGTTGGAGCGGCTGGAGTCTTCTGCTCGCTGCGCTGGTCAAGGTTACCCAGACCTTCCTCCATCTGCCTCTTATAACACAGTTTGACAGTGAGAGACTGGGCCTCACTAGCCTTTTAAGGAGGAATAAGCATCTGCTTCATTTGCATTTTGCCCTGAAACACGCCTAGCCTCAGTTATGTGAACTGATGAATGGAGGCTGGAGGGCACGAGGTTATTTGCTGTTTGAGAGGCTCTCAAATTGAGTCTGTATTCTTTTTGTAATTATAGATCATCTTTATATTTTGGGACTCCAGGGTAGTCCACCTTCATTAAATGAACATGGAAGATGCACACAACCACCTCTGGCTCTGAAATATTCATAATGTTAAATATTTCACAGTGCTTACATATAGCTGACCAGTATTCATAAGAGTCTTTTGCATGTTTCTGTTGTTCCCTCCAACTAGTAATGCTTTTTCCTGAGTCTAAAAATGTAGATGCTCTGTGTTTTGGGCTGCTTTCTTGTCCTTACTTCCTAGAACTACAACATGTAATGTATCTTGAGGCTGTCTAACCACCCTAAATAAGCTAAATCCTATTATAAGCTTATCTATATAAAGAACTTACTTAACTCCATTATTTTGTGTTGTACAGCTGAAAAGCCTTTTCTTTAAATTGAAGTGGAATCAAGTTGTCAAAGGACAGGGGTTTTGTCATTCCGTGTTCATGGCTGAATTTAGGTTTTTGGCATGCAGTGATGATGGAAATAGTCATGTTTAGCCATGCATGTGATAAATTCTCGTTTAGTCATGCATGCACGAAAAGCATTTGATATTTTGTGAAATGCTTTGAGCTGAATTGACAAGTGATTGTTTGAAATCAGTGTTGAGCACAACCCGCTTGGACGATTGAACATAAACATGCTTGATAGGTTACATTTAGCAGAGCAAGTGTTAAAGTAGCTCTGTAAATAATTTACGTGTTAGTAACTAAATGAAACAAGCTGTTGGAAATCAACCTAGAGCAAAAAGGACTTGAGGCAATACTTGGGGCCTTCATACGTCTCCAGTGGGGAAAAAAGTGAAGTTCACATGAGATGTAGAAATTTTACATTAACAGATGCTGGCTGATTAATGGCATAACTAAACATTTTATGTCTGTAGTCCATCCTGTCACTCACTAATTTTCTACCAAAATCAAGGCTGATTTCCTTTTTAAGTTTGCTGTTAAAGTAAATAAATGTAAATCATATCTAAAATTTACCAGCAAGTATCTGTAGACCTCCCACATCAGCGCTTTATGCATGTCTTTGTTACTTTATTTAGTCACTAATGATTGAGGCTGTTTCTCAGTTTAAATTTATTTGTGGTTGGCAAGAACAGATGTAACAAAGTATAAATAGACCTAATCAGACTGCTTGTCAGTTCTGCTTTGCTTTGATGGTGTCTTTAAAACCGGGTTTATTGGTGGAAGTCAATCAGTTGGACTGTCACTTAATCGAGTGTCAATTTGTTTTGAATCTAAAAGGGTTTATATTGTAAATTTAGACTTATTATAGAATGATAGTATCTGCCTCAAATGATGTGAAGCACCTGCATGGGATTGCCGTTGTTTGGCTCTATTATAACATGATATTAAACAATTGACAATATATCCGGAAACACAATGCAGAGCTAACTTGATTATATTTTTATCTGCTCACTGTGCTGTCGTGGTGAATGAAAAAAATATTGTTGGAGGGCGTTACTTGGAGTACTGCCTCTGCCAGTTATGTTTTTGAGGGACCTCAGAAACTTGGACACAGCAACAAAAATATATTTGCACCCCAAATTTTAAGGAACACCTGACTTTATATGTAGTATGTACAGTGCAATATATTTAATGCATAGTGTATTTAGTTTTAGTTTAGTTTAGCATATTTTAAGTAGGAAATATTAGTAGGAAATAGGTTGTATTTTAAGTGTGAAATGCAATTTTGAAGCATACATCAATGCTCATTATTTACATTGAATACCAAGTACTAACATAGCACATGAAGCACATCATATGTATATCAGTATTTTTACGTGGCTTCTATTTTTCTGTGACTTCTTAACGTGACATTTCAGCACCTTAACTGTAACAGAAAATCCCAACTGTTGAGTTTAATCAGATTTGTGAATAAGGCAGTGTGTGTGTGTTCATAAGTGGCATTACACACATGGGTTGCTTCATATCTTGAGTGTTGAACCCTTTTACATATCTTTTGACATTAAGTGTGAAGTCGCTGTCTAGCACACACACACACACATTACAATTACATGCAAGTTGGCACAGCGCTAAAGCAAAGTGTGGAGATCAGTCTCCTAAAATTAATACTGTGCTTCAGAGGCGATACCCATATTAAAATGAAAAATACCCTTTTACTGGGCAAAAATGGCAGTTGGGAAAAGGGAGAGTTATCAGCTTTTGTGGCCAGTATGCAGTATTCTTATGAGAGGAAGCTTGATGAAGGGGAATTCATTTTGGACAATTTATGTAAATGGCTGTAAGATTTAAAAAAAAAAAAAAAAGTGAATCTGCCGTGTGATCGGCAAGAACAGGAAACAGGTGAGGCCTTATCATGCCAGTTCTACAGAAGTTGCAAGGAACATTATTTATTGAGGCACCAGTGTGGCCAAATTCAATTTCCATTTTGTTTTAATTGTAGTCAGATTTGGAGGTAAAATGGTCGCATTTCTGCTTCTAAGTGTTCCCCAGTAATGACCAGTATGTTTTGTTATTGTCATTTTTTTTCCACAATTTGTTCCCTACTGATGATGCGTTTTTGTCATTCAGGGATTTATGGTGCATCCATTGATTACACAGGTTGTATTTGATATCGGACCTGTGTATCAGCACTAAGTGATCATACTTGCAGCAAATGATCAAGCCAATTAAAGTAAGATTAATGCTTTTTTTAAACCTGCGAGTCTTTGAATTCAGACAGTCCTTCTGGCAGTGGTTTCTAACTCAGTTGAGGAGGGGGAAAATGTTGTTATTCAAAGCCTTCAGCATCATTTCATGGGGATGGTGCACTGATTCAGCTTCAGCACTGCACAGCCCCGTCCCCTTTTAGATTTTGTTGCTTTTCTGTCTCCTCCTCGGCCCTGTGGCAGTGTATTTAAGCCAACCTACATCTGTGTGCTGGTGCTACGTAAGGACGTTAAGTAATCACTAGAGAGCTGCATGTCTTCTAAGCTTTAAATGTTCTTGTATTTCTGCAGCTTACTCTTGACGTCTCCTTCCTCTCTCTAAAGGCCGTGCTAGTCTGGTCCCATGTTCGAAAGTGCATCCCACCAAATCTCCTCCACCCTTTCTGCCAGCTGCAACTTCGGATAAGCCACTTTATAGGCAATATAGCCATAATTTCAACCGAAGGAGTAGCAAATGTTAACAACGTACCATAGAAAGACATAAATGTTAGTACACGAGTGCACGCACACACATGCACACACAATGTAAAATAACCCAGTGAGGCAAGCTGTGTTTGCCCCCCAGGCTTAAGTAAAAGTGTCATCTCAC
Organism: Neoniphon sammara; assembly: GCA_900302535.1. Lineage (NCBI taxonomy): Eukaryota > Metazoa > Chordata > Actinopteri > Holocentriformes > Holocentridae > Neoniphon > Neoniphon sammara. Next base: position 27,828 of record OMKZ01033164.1, on the reverse strand, counting down.
CAGCTCATTTCAAAGGCTCGGCGTGTTTCTTCTGGCTATAGCAGTCTCTGAGATGGAAGGTGAAATTAAGTTTATGAACTTCTCTTGATCACAGCTGAGGAGCCCATGAGAGCAGTGACTCATGGTGGTAAGCCAGATAAAGCCAGTATGGATGCGTATAGGTTATTGAGTGCTACTCGCGTGGTAAAGCTAACTTGCCCAAGAATGCTTCCAATGTAAAGCTGAACATTACAAATTTGTATTTTTCATGCATTGTGATAGCTTGATGGTCCATAGTATCTGTTCTCTGGCCCCTTGTGTCAATATATATATCGTTTATGCAGCTCATTTTTATGATGTTACATATGACATCTACATTTTAGTGCGCTGTTAAATGTGTTCATTGTGCTAATTTTGTTTATAAATAGGAATGGGGATTTTGAATTGATTTTTGTCGGTTTGTTGCATATTTTATTGGTATACCCAGCTGCTAAGCACTAGGCTGTATTTTATGCTCTATTTATAAATTTATAAATTTTCATTCTGTTCTATAGCTTTCCAGTGTATTATACAAATCGTAGCATCACTAGTGCTGAAAGTGATTAGTTGATCATCAGAAAAATGTATTATTTTGATAATCAAGTAAAAATCCCAAACATTTGCTGATCCCAGCTTCACTAACATCACTAAGCTGCTAAGATTTCTTTTCTCCGTTCCTGCTGTTCTAAAATTTATGCTTTTTTACGTTTATACGTTTGTTTGTTTTTTTGGCTGCAGGTCAAAGAAACAATTTAAGGACATCACTTTTGGGATCTGCTAACTTTACATCTGCATTTGTCCTTTTTTTTAACCTTTTGATAGATGAAATGGTTAATCAAAAAAAAACAAAAACAATAATCATCATTTGTAGCCCTCATTATCGCCCATGTATCAAAATACATATTGTATTTTTTGTATTTTGAAGTCCTTGCCAATACCCAGCCTTAACCTCCATAACGGGTAAAATGTGCTTTTAAAGTGAAGGTTTGAACAAGCCTTCCCAGCCCAGTTGAATACCTCCCTACCCCCATGCATTTAAGTGCAACAGTTTTCTTCGGTTGAACCTCTCTTGTAGTAATGTGCTTAAAATGGGATTCTCTGGGTACATGAAAATATCATCTTGCAACTGATCTTGTACAAAGTTTTTGATAATTCAAGTTGGTTATATATTAATATGCTGAAGTTGCTTTGTGCTGGTGAACTTGACCGGCAGTGGAATTGCGTAGAGACCAAGCAGTGTGGGTGGAGGAAATTGAATTGCCTCTGTGCACATAAAGAGTGGGTGTCAATCTATTGTACATTTTAGAGATAAACTGTGGAGGGAGGGGAACACATTGAGCCTCAGCTGCTGCACTGTGCCAGAGATGAGTTGGTGTGAAAGCAGAGGAATCGCCTGTCATTGGTAATTTAAGACATGTTTGTCAAGGAGTTGGCTTAGAAATGCTAGCCAAAAAGGCATTTGTTGGAGATGGCCTTGTAGCCTCCTGTGCTCAACATACTCTGCTCTTTGAGCTTTAACACAAAGGAGGAGAGGCATCATGGCTTGAGTTTGATAAGGAATATAGGTCGTGACCATGTACATATTAGCGATATATCCCATTGAGTTTGTTCCCCCTCTTTAGTAAAACTGCATTGTTAGCATCCAGCAAAGCATTGTGAACAAAGTAGTGCTTCACATGTGCTTTTGAAGTGGTACTACATTTTGACTGTGTGGTTTATATTCAGGTATTAATATAAAACTGCACATAATTAAATATGAGTCTGCATTATTTTGGTTTGCTTGATTGCAGGACAGAGCCTAGGATACGGATTCGTCAACTACGTGGACCCGAAGGACGCGGAAAAAGCCATTAATACCTTAAATGGACTGAGACTGCAAACCAAAACCATAAAGGTAGGGTGCTACATGTAATCATCTTTCATATTAACAAACAGCACGTAGATGTTTTTATTCTTTAATATTTTGGCTCTCCAAGATTGTTTTCCCCTTTGCAAAAAACTCACTTAATTGGATCATCAGATTTAAGACACTTTCCATTCGCAATCAGTTGCAAAAATCACCCGCACACACACACACATGCATCCATTTATATCTGGGTTGGAGTCAAAATGTAGTGAGGTAGAAGACACAAGGGGAGGAAAGGGAGCCTATTGTTAATCTGGGCACAGTCAGCTTTGCCTGGGCCTCAAGTAGAGCAGAACTGTTTCTATGGTTGCATGTGCCTTAGCACTGCTGTATGATGCTGTTACAGGGAGGTGGCTGCTATTAGCATTCATCAGGCAGTGTAGGACTGGATGTGCTGGTGGGAAAAACTCATTTGGTTCATATAGTGCAGCAGGACTTGTGGATAGTGGAGCCAAATTACTAGATGTGATATTTTCCACAGTGGCCTTACAGGCGACTAGCAGGATCATTGCTGAAGCAGAGGCTGAGGGGAAGAGAGAAAATGTCTGTAGGCAAAAATGCATTTAGTGATAATAAATTGACCTTTGAATGGCACCAAATTGTGTGATGCATACTTAATTACTTCGAATTTATACTGAGGATTGGAGACGTGGCATGTTTTGAGCCGCGCCGTTTCATTTGCATGAATCAAACAGAACACGGCTTTTTCTTTTTCTGCCGCTCCTCTTCAGCTCGCACCTCTGAAAGTAGAACATGGGAGCATTTTTTTATATATCACACATCATCCAAAATTCTCCAGCTGCTCTGTCAGAAGTGCAAATAAACCCCAGCGAGGTAGAGGAATATACTTTGCAAATATTAGCATCAAATGAAGTGTGAAGGTGAGACTGGGAGGGGGGGAGAGATGGGGAGCGGCGAGGGAGTTGCTGGGCTGTGGAGAGGGAGCTTTAGCTTCACGTTCACCTCGTCTGCCGTCCCTTCAGGACAGGAATAGGGGGAGTCGTGAAAGCGGAGACCATGGGGGTGTCATTGATCGGGCAGCACCAAAAGGGATCCTATTTGGAGGTTTAATTAAAGCGAGTGAATTTTATTGATACAATCCATCGGGTGAGATTGCAGAGAGAGGCTTGGTGTAGGACCATTTAGCAGGTCTGACACTGTAATTAAATATGGCGGTGGTGCACTCCAGATAATAGACGGCCCTGTCACAAGAACCTGCAGCCACTAGAAACAGGGAATAGCAAGATGTAGCAGCCTTGGAGTCTGCACTGTCCCCATATACACACACACACACACACACACACTCTCACTCATTCAATCCCCCAGCAAAAGCATCATCAAGCCATTCTCACACATCAGCTCGGCTCTGTGCGTTCGTCTGAGTACTTGTGCCTGTATGTGAGTGCATTAATGTCCACATGACTCTGAAAAAGGACGGTGCACCAAGGAAAATGAATTTATGACTACTCAAGGGTGTAATGATATATTGATCCACACTACCTGGTAGATGACTATCTGGTCCCCCTCTGTTTTCTATTACTTGACTGTTTATGAGCAAATGTTGATTTATGACTATGCTGCGTGTTTATTCGGCCCAGTGCTGAGGGGCAGGATCACCCCTTTCAAATATGTCATGGCTTCAAAAAAGAATTTAGGAAAGTTTATACCAAACAATCAAGCTCTGTCTGTCCTACAAAACCCTCAGAACCCCTAAATTGACTTTTTTTCTTTTTTAAATTATAAACAACATAGAAAAAAATACTGCTAGTCCCTTTTTGTCTGTTCTCCCTTCGTTGCAGTGCAGGCGTGGGGGGCCTTGATTTGGCAAAACATCCCAGGATCCATCAGAGGAGATTAGGGACACTTAACAGTGTTTGTTTGTTTATTAATTTCATTTCATTGCAATCAGTAGTCTGTCGTAGTTTTTGCAGATTAGTCTTATTGCCCTGTAGCATCACGGCAACATAATCAGCTCATGGAACAATCCACACACTACTGGTTTAATGGAATGTCAGCAAAATACAAGTAATTGAAAGTATGTTGAAAGTGAAAGTAAATCTGACAGCAAAATTTTAATGTAAAATTTAGGGTGTTAGTTTTTGCATGAGATATAGATAAAGCCAGTTTGTGGTTTCATATAGGGCTGGGCTGATGGACAGTGTTGACAAAAACTGATAGTGATTGACGATGGTTACGAAGACATTGTGATGTGAAAGACAAACGTTAATGGAAATTTGAAACAGTATATTAATGGGCAGTTAATAGCTGTGCCTTTTATAGGCTAAGAATAAAACATATTCTTACTTACCTTATTCACACATTCTGAGTCGCCGCAGCTGCAGATAAGATTTGCCGTGAGTGAACTCTCCTCATCTCTCGCTGTCATTTTGGGACAGAGTCACTGAAAAATCCTCACTTTTTACCTTTTGGTTCTTGTACCAAAGTTGCGCAGACAGGACACACAGTGCATTTCTAAGTAGCCTACACCATTGTTTTTACAGGTTTCAGTCAATATTGGGGGTGTAACGATTTCATGCCAAAACGTGATTCTATATAAATTGATTCACCGAACTGTGCATGGAGTAGTGAACCATGATTTTATTTTTGTTTTTCTCACCACAGTCCCTTGCATAAAGTGCTTTTGAATAATAATGTTCGGCCTAATAACTGGCTTTTTCACAGTCTGCACCAAAAAGCATTTTGTTACTGGGTTGCACAGCCTTTATTGAACATTGGCAAAAGCCCTATTCAACCATTAAATTGTTGATACATGTTAAAATAAAAAAAAATAAGGTACAAACTGTGAAAAAAGGGGAAGCTTTACACCCCTGGTCAATATTAAATAGCCTATTGTCAGTCTATTCCTATGTCGTCATAAATTATACCATACCCATGCAATGGCATAATAAATGTTTTGCACTTGTCTGTTGCAGGGAGTAGACATCAGGCCAACCTTGATGACATATTTTTCTTATTGCATATTATATTTGCAGCTTGTAGAACATTATGTGTCTGTATTACCAGTTCCTTCGAGTTGACGACTTTTTAATTGGACCTGGGCTTGTTGAGGTTAAAGACTAGTTTGTGCTTGCATTCTCTCTACCAGAAATAGGCCACAGTGTCCGCTCTCATCTGTTAGTCTGAACAAATGTGACAAGAAATGTGATGAATTGCCTACCCCCCTCTCAGCCAATTCATATTAGAAGTGTGTTGGGTGTATTACTTGTGTGCTGTGCTGAAAATGACTGTAATGTGCTGCACAAGCAAACCAGTGGTCATGTGATGTCTCTTCCTGCTGCAGGTTTCCTACGCACGCCCCAGCTCCGCCTCGATCCGAGATGCGAATTTATACGTCAGCGGCTTGCCAAAAACAATGACTCAGAAAGAACTGGAGCAGCTCTTCTCTCAGTACGGACGCATCATTACCTCACGCATTCTGGTGGACCAGGTGACCGGTGAGTAGAAAGTGACAACAGTCCCCTTTGCCCACGTCTGTTATTTGTCTTATGTCCCCTGCTACCCCCAGCCCCTTATTATATTCCCCCGTTGCTCCCCCTCCCTCCCTTGCTGGCTCCCTGACAGAACGCCACAGCCAGGCCTGAGGAATACATCAGAGGTGGCAGTATGTGGTCCCCCAAAAATGCAATTTTCCACTAGAGGTGTTCATAAATATGCATAGATGGATAGAATATGAAATGGGTGTAAAGTAACAGGACTCGATGCTTGGTAATTTCTTTTCTCCTCTTCCAATCTTCCCCCACTGCCTCTTTACCTTCTCATGCTCTCCTCCTTTTCTCTTCCCATCCCCAAGGTGTAGCTGCAATGCCTTTTTCATGGCAAGGAATAAAATGCATTTAGAACAGTTAAAATCTCCATTTCCCAACTGCCATGTGGAAACGGGATCCTTATGAAATACTAATAAACAGAATTTTTCACCAAGCCGTTTGCCAACGTTACTTCTGTCCCTGCATGCTGCTGCAGTGTACCTGTTCTTTCAGGCGAGGATTAAGGAAAAAGCTTCTGTATATGTCATTTATTTCCAGGCCAATACGACTTATATTTTATTTACCTCTTAAACATAAGACCACGTTGCAGCGGTGGTCCAATGGTAATACTGCTGTTTTTTAAGAAGTAATCATCATGCTGTGTTGTCTTATCTGTGGCTCTTTTCCCGCATGTGCGATCTCTTTTTGCAACGAAGCTTCACTTTTGAAAATTGTTAGAAATGCAGTGAAAACCTGAAGTACCTTTTGATGTAGTGTAACATTCAGATTTGATGTTTGTAGAGATGCATTGATCAATCGGCTGATGAGATGTTATGAATTGGTCGTTGCTGATCGGCAGAGCGCTGTTTGTACCGCCCAGTCACAGATGCAGATGGCTATTTACGCTCATGCACCATTTGACAGTAATTGCAGGCAAGCTTTGTATTTTTAATAGAATGAGCCCACATATTGTTAGGTCCTCATTGTTCTTAGAGAATTGCCATAACAATTGCCATAGTTTAACTGTTACTATTTATATGAAATTGTATCAGAACACTTCCACGGCAGGTCTTCTTCCAAAAATAGTTTAAAAGCCTTTATTGAATTGGCTAAATCATAGTGGAAGAATTAAAAACAGCCGACATGTTTAGGTCAATGGCCTTCATCAGGGCTCAAAAGGATGGACCAAGATGGAGGCTCGTGGCTGTTTTTAATTCCTCTACAATGATTTAGCCATTTCAATCAAGACTTTTTAAGTATTCGTGAAGGAAGTGTTGCATTGGAAGATTTTTTGTTAAAATGTCATAAGACCATCCCTTTTCCAAAGAGCACCCTCTCTACTGTTTTTTGACTAAACCCACAGAAACGCCTACATGTAACACCAACAATCTGTGTTACCCACTAACACAGATTGTTAATGCACTTTCCTTGGATTGTATTATGTTTAAGACTTTAATCCTGTAAAGCACTTTTGAACTTGGTTTAAGAAAAGTGCCATACAAATTGTTATAATTAACATGTGCCATTGTGAGTACAAAGTCTAGATAAAATGCATTATTTCAGCTGGTGGTTGGGTTGTTTGTTGAATCACACTGTCAAAATGTAATTGGTAATCCGAAAATATCTGTGCATCCCTAAATGTCAAGTCATGCTTTGCCATATTGTTGCTTAAATTCCACCATTAAATTTCACCATGTAGCTCACTGATTGTTGAATGCTGGCATGGCTATCAGGAGGCACTGAGTGTATTAACCCCCCGTGTTTCCTGTCGTCCCTCCAGGTGTCTCCAGAGGGGTGGGCTTCATCCGTTTTGACCGGCGAATTGAGGCTGAGGAGGCCATCAAAGGTCTGAACTGCCAGAAGCCGCCCGGCGCCACGGAGCCCATCACAGTCAAGTTCGCCAACAACCCGAGCCAGAAGACCAGCCAGGCGCTGCTGTCCCAGCTGTATCAGTCACCCAATCGAAGGTACCCAGGACCCCTCGCACAGCAGGCACAGCGCTTCAGGTAAAAGGGGCACACCAAAAAAAAATAAAAATTCTGATTAGAGCCAAGCCCAGTTAATACTGCTAGTGATTTTGAATCTATTGACCCTCCAAGGCTATTGAAATTAGCATTTAAATTGTCTCTCACAGCAGTATTATGAAAATATTCTGTGTTAGAGCTCATCAATACTCTGGACAGAATAATCCATTTCCATATTCACATTTTAAACTTTGCTGTGTTCCTCCTGTTGCAGATTATAGGCCTACACCACTGGGTTTTGGGGACTTTTATTAAACTTTGAACTGAGATGAGCAGTACTCTGGATAGTTAAACTGAAATGAATGGGTGTTTTAGTTTTTAATAGACAAAAGCTTGTCATTTGCCATAAATGTGGTAAAAATTCATAAAAGATTTTGCTCATCTTTTCATTTAACCGATTAACCCATCTGATCCGACCTTGGTGCTACGTGAGAGTTTGCTTGGGTTAAAAAAAAAAAATCAACACATTTTTTTGTCATGTAATGTGCCATGGAAATTAAAGCCTTGCTGGAGTATTTTCAACCTCTTGACCCTGTTGTATATATGATAAACAACAAACAAGTTCAAATGTCAGGTTAATACAGACATAATAGTTCTGGGAATAACTTGAGAAGCTATGGTCGCAGAGCTATTGATTCATCTCTGTTACATGCAGAGTAATACTTGTAAAAATGTATTCATCGCCTTCATGAAGAGCATAATTTATATTGGAATTAATGCACATGTATATTTGTTTGTGTATTTTTTAGGTTGGACAATCTGCTAAACATGGCCTACGGAGTCAAGAGGTAAATTGAGTCACTTTATTCTAGATTTCTTAGTCTGCCTTAATCTGGGAAGATTGACGGGACATCTTGGTGTTTTCTTTCATAGTTTTGTGCCTCGTGACTTCCTGGTATTGTGTGTAGCTAGTAAAAACTACATAGAATTAAGAGGCATTAAATCAAGGTTGTTGGTCAAAGAAAAATAAATAAATTTGTGTGTGTGCGGTAATGCTCCCCTAAAAGAATTATTCCTTGCAAAATGGGAAAGAGCCTGAAACTGCATTTATACCAAATTACTCTTAAAATCACCAGAAATAAAAGTTCTTTAAAGCCGAGTGTAACCTTCTTGGTGGGAAGACTGGGCAGACTTAAGCTCCGTCCCAAAAGCATACTATTCACGGAGTATTTTGAGTGTGCAGCAACTGCACACTATTGTCCCACAATGCAGTGCGTTGAGGAAAAGGAGGAGCTACTCTGTGCGCTAAAATTGAAAATAAAATCGGTTGGAAAAAAATGTTTTTTGTATGTATGCACTAGCTGTTTTTCAAATTTGAAGTTGGAAGGCGGCAGAAGACGTCTTGATTTAGGTCACATGACACCGCCATCAGTGGATATTTTTCCAGTTAGTAGAAAACGGTGGAGTGTGTTGAATTTCAGTATACTATGGGGATGAGTATACAGTATGTAATATTTGGTATTTGTATGCAGTTTGCTTTTGGGACTCAGCTTTGGTGGGGAAACGGTGGCATATACGCCACTGTGCACCTGCGAGTGTGTTCATGTTGTGTCAGGCTGTGTCACACAACAAGTGCTGCTTTGAGGTCGGGGTGTTGGAGAGGGAGAAAAGGAGGCAGGGTATGAGTGAAGAAGACAAGGTTAGGGACGAGCACTGTTGGCTCTGAGGTTGATTCACGCTGGCAGGGGAAACGGCCGGTGACGGGTCACGTGTCACCTAGTAAATGGCTTTACCTGCTCCTGTAACCCTGAGCAATCACTTCCCCTCTCCCTCAACATGCTCCTCCACTGGGTGCCCTCTCTGACCTCTGTGGTTACTGTATCACACATGAAATATAAGCAAGTGCAGTTATTTACACTCATAATGGTAATTTCTGTTTGTTTTTATGCTTTTTAAATAAAGGTTACTTCTACAGTGAAATGTACCTCATTTTTTATTTTATTTTTTTTTTTATTTTTTTTGGTTGGCATGCTGTCACAGCATCGTGTCTAGATTAAAGCTTTGTCTACACTGCTTGTCTACATAACAAGTGACAGAATTTTACAGTCTCTTACTTGCTATTGCACAAAATTGCATACTTGTATTTTGGGCTCCACCCTTTTTACCTTGATCTATTATGGACAGTCTTGTCCTGTTTTTAAACTTTGTTGCGTCAGACGCCTTTCAGGATTCACCAGGATAGCAGTTTGTCTGAGCTCAATTTCATAGAATGCCTTCCTAGAGCATGATTGAACTTCAATCCCCTAAAAGCTCAAAGGCCCATCACTGGCGACAGTAGACTTGTGATTTCTCTTCTCCCCTGTTCGTCGGCTGACGTCTTGGTTGCCAAATCTCTCTTCGGGTCCTTGATGCTGGGAGCACACCTGTCATGGTGGATGTTCCCTGAGAGGCCAACTGGAGCAGCTAATCTCATGTGACACCTGCTGCAATAATTCATGGCCTTTCCATGCACTTTGGATTTTGTTTCTTCAAAATGTAAAACCACATTTCCAAAAGATTGGGGCTTTTCTGTGTGGTTTTATTGTAGTCTTGGCAGAAACTACATATTTTATGTTGTTCATTATGTGGTATTTTCCATCCAAATTTGCAAGATTTTTTTCTCTCTCTCTTTCCAGGAAATAAACATATGCTGTTGTTTAAAGGTCCATTTTGGTAGTCTATAATTTAGACCAGGGCTGGGTTCACAGTGGGATACTACTCACAATTTACACAGTAGGTGCAACCTGTAACTCTTTGGCATATATAATGTTTGTATAGTAGCATCCTATTCTGAAAGCAGCCCGAATCTGCCGTCAGCACACAGTGAACGTAAAATGGATTTAATGGGCTACCATTTTCCGGGAAGGAAAAAGTAGGATTTAAAATCTCTAGCTTTGATATTTGAGATGGGTGTGAGCACGTTTACTACATAACTTGTCTGTTTCAACCTTCCCTATGTGCAGCACAGTGGGATATACAGCTCTGCTCATTTTTGACAAGGCTGACTTCATAAATAATTGCCAAGCTTAAGAGAAAATATTCACACTTGGTATAGAAAAACTTGATCATCTAATGATTTATGGCAAAGATGTTTGTGAAACTAAAGGATTTTAAACACTTGGAGTGTAAGAACAGTGTAGTGGAAGTAGGGTTTCCACTGATGCCTGTAGAGGCTTGTCAGATTCTGTTGAGCTTGTCGGCATGATCTTTTGTCTTTAGAAAAGGCCTGTTCAGCCTTTGCTTTTGGTCTTGTCTTGAACCGCGCTGTTTTGTATTTTTACAGCAGGTTCTCCCCCATGGCCATTGACGGGGTGACCAGCCTGGCTGGCATCAACATCCCGGGGCACGCGGGCACCGGCTGGTGCATCTTCGTCTACAACCTGGCTCCAGACGCAGATGAAAGCATCCTATGGCAGATGTTTGGGCCTTTTGGTGCGGTCACAAACGTCAAGGTCATCCGCGACTTCAACACAAACAAGTGCAAAGGATTTGGTTTTGTCACCATGACTAACTACGACGAGGCGGCCGTGGCCATCGCCAGCTTGAATGGATACCGCCTTGGGGACAGAGTTCTGCAAGTCTCGTTCAAAACCAACAAAACGCACAAAGCCTAATACCCACTCGATTGTTTCTAGAAAACTGCATAAAATGGAACGTATCGACCGTATACTTTCTACATTAGTAAAAACATCTTTGTAAATCAGTGTTACGAAGGAAAACAATATTTAGCGTCCAACAATGTGATTTTCTTTTCTTTTCCTTCATTGCTAAGCTTTGAATCTTCTTGATATACTTTATGTTGAAACAGAAAAAAAAATACTGCAGGTTTTCACGCCTGTGATGTTGCATTCTCTTGCTGTCTTTACAGATGGACCTTCTGAAATGTTACTAATGTTTTTGTCATTTTGTTGCACATCTGCTTTGAAACAGTAAGTCTTGTAAGGCTTTGTGTAGTGATTTACTTTGTATTTTTCTGTGTCCTGATTTGCCTTAGGTGCGTTATGCCTTCAGTGGTTAGCAAGTACTTATTTTGAACTGTTTGCGGTTTCGTTATTTTGTAAGTATTCTGTTTATCGTAATATGAGTTGGTTATTGGTTGGCTGCATAATGTTGCTTATTGTAAAATTAATGGAGAAAAGACAAAAAAAATTCTTAAAGCAGTACCTTGCCAAAGAGCTAAGAACCTCTTTGATGTGGGTTTAAAAAGCATCTATTTTTATAAAAAGAAAAATTTGGAGAAACTTTTTACTGGACCTGGAACAAAATATTTTGACTTGGATACTTTGAGAAATATCTTCATATGACACCTTGTGAGCTTTTGAACTTTACCAGAAAGTTTGCAGTGGTTGAAATTTCTGGAGAGATTTATGATGTAAAAGATACCTTTTGAGATCTTTGTATTATCTTTAGATTCTAGAATCAATGGCAGTGCTGGTTTCATTTGTAGAATCATCTGTGGGTCGTCCCATCATTCTGGTTGTTATATGACTAGCAACTCGCTTTCCGATTTGATTTTTGAAATGGACAAAAATACAAAGGTTTATCCGCAAAAGTGCATGCAAAATTATAACGTGGAGATATCTTAAAAGGTAAACGGGGGATAAAAATCAGTTCTTCCTAAAGGATTCCCTTCAGACAGAGCTCATGGTGTTTTGTGGTGTACTTAACGCTATATCATTAGACTGATTTTGTCTTAATATCAACCAATAAGGGTTTTTACCTACTTTGTATGAAAGATTAAGGAGGACAAGCCGATGAAGGCAGCAGCTTAAGAAAACTAGTTTGAATGAAGAATAGAACGGATTACTCCTGAGCTTAGAGCTATGTAAATAAGTCCTTTTTTATGTTGAGTATTTGGCAAACTTCTTTTGGTTCTAGTTTGGACTTCATTGCAAAGTGCTTTTTTTCTTTTAAGGAGTATGTAAGGTATTTTCTTTTTGGATATTGCCTTTTTATTTCAGTTTCCCTTCAGTTAAAATACTTGATTTGTTGTCCTATGGACTAGCATTACAGTGCATCAAATTTGTTGATTGTTTGGTCTGTAGATAGTCTTGCTTCGTAAAAAGGTATTAAGAAACTATAGACATTTTTTGTTTTTGTTTTTTATATATAAACATTATAGATATATATATATTTATGTGGTACAGAATGGATATAAACCACAGTTTTGAACTATTTGATTACTTTTTTTTTTCATACTCATATATACGTAATGCATATAACCTGTCTTTAAAATCGTAAAAAGGTGTATATTGCTTTATTCACTTTGGGGAAGGACGGTGAAGCAGTTCCATGACCATAGCAAAATGGGTTGCAAGAGTTTGACAAAACAACGTCTTGCTTATCTCGAACAAACAAATGGAGGCTGGTCAAGCCTTAGATGCACTGAATACTGCACCTGCATCCTGCTTGGTATTTAAACCAATTACTAGTCATGCTTCCCCTTAAAATGAGCAGTGTGCTATGCATTATATAATTATCTTTGCAACTGCTTTTTTCTTGTTTATCTATTCCTTCTTTGGGTTACTTGTAAAGTTAAACTTTAAGTCTAGATGATTTGTGATACTTGCTGCTGTGGGGTGGGGGCTACATTTTTCATGCCTGACCCTCTCATTAATGAAAGTAACTTTTCTTTTTGTAACTGACTACTTATTCAAGATTGGAGTCTGAAATTGTGCTGATGGCCCGGCATGAAAAAAATGTTCCCTCCCACCCCTCTTATCTCAATTCTTAATGTGAGAATGATTATTTATTTGAAGTTGTACAGTCTGACTTGGTTCACAGCATTTTTGGAATAGAATATATCTTTTGTTGAGTATTTAAAAGGATGTACATGTTCTTTACTTTGTGTTTGGATACGTTGGATTTTTTCCATGTTCAGTACATCAATAAATAAGTTGAAGGGCAATGCAATTTTGTGAATGAATCCCATCATTACCTTTTCGTCAGAGGAATACATTTTGGTTTTAAAAGAACAATGGAAAAGTAGAATTTGTATTAATTTACAGTTGGCCAGTTTAGCATGTAAAAGTTACTTAATTTTTCTATCAATCTGCTTTGCTTAATTATTGCCACTGGTGACGTATTTTCAATTTCTTTTTTTTTTTTTTTTATATGTACCCTGTCCCTGTGCAAAGGTGTGAGCTTAAGCAGAAATCAGAGCCACCATCATGTTTATTTTTTAACCCAAAAGTCATAACAGGTGAGATTGTATCTCTCTCTCTCTATCTATCTCTATCTCTATCTCTATCTCCCCTTTGATTTTAATTTATTTTATAAAATGTACTTAAAATATAATCTGTGCTAATAACTGAATTGTACTGTATTAAAATGCTTAAATTGGATTAGGGAATTGCCTTAAATCCTGACGTCAGTGCAGACTGCATCAGAATTAGATCAGGGTTTTTTTTCTCTTTAATAAGAATGAAGTGTTGATAAATCTAATGTCTCTATCCCAAAATAGATTTTTTCTTTTTCTGGCAAGTAGTTTGTGTGGTCATGGTTGCTATAACTGTTGAATGCTTTTGGACTGAGTGTGTATTTGATACTTGTACCTGATATATTTTTTACCTCTATACTTTGCAACAAGGTTAAAGTGTTTAATAATAGAGGTTTTACTTGAAATGCATACAGTACTGTGCAGACGTCAGACCGCCCTTTTGTTTAATTTTCAGCCAAAACTGCCACTGAGAACACGCTATTTATTTTTCAGTGTCTGGAAAAACAACACAAATTACTCAAAAGCCTCCACATCTAAATATTGAGTTTGTCCACCTTTTTGCTCCTATTACAGCTTCCATTCTTTTCTGGAGACTTGTGTTGGGGTTTTCAAAGAAATCTGCAGGGATGTGTTTCTCTTGGTTATAAACACCTCCGAGCTTCAGTCGTAGAATCTGGTTGCATCTTTTTGCTTCTCAAAATCCAAATAATCCACTTTCAGTGATGAGGTCAGGGCTCTGTAGTGCCCAGCACATTGTTATGGGAACACCAGCAGCTTCTTTGCTAAGTTCATCTTGATGTGTTTAGCTGTGAGCCTGGGGCTGTTTTCTCACTGCAGAATGAGTTTGTCCCTAGTCAGATGTTTTCCAGGTGATTCTGCCGTATTTATTAAGATTTGTTTCTACTTATCGGCATTAGGGCTGATAAGTAATGGGATTGTTTTCACTTTTATTGCAATGGCAATATGATTTACAATTTTAGTGGGAGTTTTATGTTATAATTTCCATTTTAACGGGAAAAAAATTTTTAATTGTTGCTGGGGTCTGTACCAAACAAACATGTTTTCTTACATTTGGAGAAAAGGATTTGTAGGTTACAGCATCTCTGTAGCACCACAATACTTCATTTATAATGCCATTTTGTCACATTATACCTGTATCAAAAACCAGCAGTTCCTCCTGTTTGAATATTGCAGTTGGCCATATTGCAGCTTCAATATCTTGATGAATTTTTCAGCCCTAATCAATCAATCAAAAATCAAACCAAAAAAAAAACCCCTCCTGATGTTGGTTAAACATCCCCAAAGTGATCATGCTTGACTGATGGTTGAAGATGTGGTTTCAGGAGTCTTTCATTTCTTTGGCAGCACCTTCTGTTACTTCCAGAAATCTTAAATGTGGACCCATCAATCCGTAATGCCTTACTCTCCACATCTCAGGTGTCCAGTTTCAGTCTTGTAGTGCAAATGTTCTTCTTTTGTCTCTCTCCTTTTTTCTCTGTAGCGGCTTTGTGACAGCTACACATCCTTTCAGACCCATGGCGTTGACTCGTCTTCTCACAGAGGGATCGACAGAAACACCTGTGGATTTTTTTCAGATCTAAAACAAGACTGCGGCAGATTTTTTTTTTCTTTTTTCTTGCCCTTATCTTTCAAAGATGAAAGCTCTCAGTACTGTATATCTTATTGTGATACTTTCAGTGGTCCACCAGATCTTGGACAGTTATTAGAAATCCTGTTTGCAATAATGTCTCTTTTCCCTACTTATTTTCCTTTAACTTTCACCTTCCTTATGCAAGTGAATTGTATCTAATGTGATCAGTAGCAGCACTTTTAGCTGTTTTAGATGCACAGAGCAGTAAAGGTGTGTTTGGGTAGTTTGCTTGAATGATAGTGTTGCTTTTGAAGGCAAAGTGTGTTAACATGTCAGTGACACTTTTGGGAAGAAACAGCTTTAACTCTGAAGACTGGAAAGACAGAAGAGTTAAATTGGCGAACAGATTGGACAAATAACTGATGATTTCATATAACACTTGGTGTTGGAGGCTTTGTGTAATTTCATTTTTAAAGGTTCCTGAATTCTTTGACAAAGAATCTGTTCTCAGTGGCTAAAAACGGAATCAACGAAGGGAAGGGAAGGGATGGTCTCTAACTTTTGCACAGCACTGTATTAAACATCAAAACACTGAGAGCCATTTAAAAAAAAAGGCAAAAGGTCAGTCTATTTACTGGTTTTGTCAACAGTTAATTGGGGCACAGTTGAGGCATTGGTTTGAATGTGCTGTCACAAAGAACAGCGCAGGGCTTTAAGGAAGGAGCTTGATACAGAGTATTGATTTTCCTTATCTCATGCTCCACTTGAGGCCGACAGCCTTGGTGAAGATGAAATAGCCCGCTTTGAAGTGTGCTTCCCTACTGTGCAGCCACCTCGCGGTGCCCGACTGTCATTTTAAGGGGCATTGGAAGGACACAGATGTGAGCCACTGAAGCAGCCGCAGCGCCTTTTTACAGAAATGTTCTCTCAAGCGTTTCTGTATTGACAAAAGCTGCAGCCCGACACTTAAATCAATGCAGACGGTATTTATGCACTGCTCGCTGATGTAGTAATATGACCGCTCTGTGTACAGTAGCTAGCCAAGGATCGGCTAATCAGTGGGCTGCTTAAAAAGTTTCAGTCTGAAATGTATGGTTCCATTAGCCGACATGTTAGAACAGAAGTAATCTCTCAAGACGGTCATTTTTAGCATGAAAGGGACCAATTTTTGGACTCGCACGGCTGTTTCAAAGCCTCCCTTTTGTCATTTTTGGATTCCATGACGCGTGTCACTGGGCTTCTAACAGATATTGACGTGTGCGAAGCCTTGGCTGAGTGACAGCGTGTTGGTTTTTATCTGGCATGTTTGTGGCGGCTCTCCCAGCTTGAGACCAGTGTTGTCATGACAGACAAGTGACGTGATTGGGCATCGTCCAGCTATATGTTCCGATTACACGGTGGTGGTAGAAATAGGATTAGGCAAGAGGCCTGAGCAGTTAATGGCTATCTCAGATGACTCATAAGTTGATGTCATATCCCTCTCAATTATTTGACATGCAAAAACAGATTTTCAGCCTCGGCAGCAGCAGCGCTGTCTGCTCTTGGTTTCTTTCGGCCGGTGCACTGAATCATCAGGGTTTGACTGGTGCTTGAAGATTACACATTAACTCTTGTGAGCTTTAGACGAGCAGTCATTCAGATCAGAAGATGGTAGTCCAGAGTAAATCATGAATAAGTATAAGGCACTCAAATGAGTTTTGTACATGGAAAAGTGTGCCATTTTTTATCTTCAGCAGCTTCAGACCATAAAACTATTCAGTCTCTTGATCCACCATCTTTTCTAAGCAGTTTTAGATTGTGGTTGGTGTTATCTGTGCTATTCCACCTTTTTTTGCATATTAGCTTTATTGCATTTCATAGTATCTCAATGCCATAAGCTTTTACTTTCGTTCTTTGACGATAATAGATGATATAAGAAACGTTTGCCCTGTCTGCCCTTGGTGTAGCTTCATTATAATTTCACCATACTGTAAAGTGATTTTGCTTTGGACTGCAGTTCCCACAGGAGCAAGGTGTGTGTGATTTGACCTCCAGCGGCGTCCTCTATGCGTTCATTTTCTTTATCTGACCCCCAGCTCAAAAGCCATATTTAAGTCTCTGTGCTAATCAAGAAAATGTGAAGACATGTTCTCTCTCTCTCTCTCTCTCTCCCTCTCTCTCTCCAGTAACATCCCACCTATTCTCCGCTCTCACCCTCACACACTCATAATATCTAGCATAGCGTGACATCTCAGACGGGGGAGAAGGTAAATAAAACATGTCAGTACATTTGGTCCAGCGCTGCTGCTGATGTCAGCAGGTGCCCGTGAACACGTTTGCATGTGGCCGGTCTGCTGATGTGGTTTATAGAGCACCGGATCTTCTGCCGTGCTCATTTATAGTCTGCGCCCATCCTCCAGTCAAGATTTTTCAGCACAACTGAGCTACGGGGGCTGTTATCATTCATGCTCTCTCCTAGTAGGTGTTTTCATGAGCTTGTATTCATGCACAGACAAATGGGATAATGAGTTGGTTAATGACAGGACTCAGCTCAAAGGCAGAAGTCAAAACACCAGCAATCTGCAAACCTGCAAATTCCTTACAGTGAGTTAAGTCTTGGACATTTTTGGAGCCATGACATGAGAACCAGGTCTTGTGGTAGTCCAAGTGGTTGCACACGGTGCCATCAAAGCTACACTTCAGTCTTTGAACTGTTGGCCCGATGGGTAAGAAAGGGGATGAATTCCAGTTGAATGGATTGATAATTTTCTGGCATTTGTGCCATTTTCTATTGCTTAATATTAAAATATCTTGCATATATAGCCTTTCACTTGTATGCTAATTCTGTATTAAGTTTCATAACGCTTAGGCAAACAATTTTGCACTTATACACAAGTTTGTTTAAGATTATGCTCATGGTCAGGTTCATTTAATGAGGGTTGCCATGTTGTTTTCTCCTTGGGCAGATTTATGGACCAAGTCCAAATTTAGACGTATTTAAGAATTTTAATGTAGACACAATTTTCTATAAGCCCTCAGAGGTTTTGTACTTAAAATGGTGGATTTTGATAGTTCCGTTATTAACAAGGCAACGGTAAACATCACAACTTAGTCCTTACAGCCAATACTTAACCTTGTTTTCACCTGTAATTGTAGCAACCCCCTTTTAGCTAATCAGTGTAATTTTGTGTAACATCAGTGTAACATAATTGTGAGATGCATCCTTCAACCAAGTTTTGCCAAAATCTGTTAAGTGGTGTTTGAGTTACTGCATATGAAGAATAAGCAATGTAATCATGTGCTGAAACACGCTGGGGAGATGCATCATTTCCCCAAGTTTTTTCACAATCCAATCAGTCTGAGATATTGCATGTCTTATGAAGAAACAAGAAAATGATGTTGCACCTGCATTAAGTCAAGTGTAATTGCAAAGCAGTGATTTTTTCCCTAAGTTGTATTTAAGTCCAATCAGCTGTGTGTCAAGATATTATATGGACACATTAAGCGAGACCAATCCACAGCAAAACGTAACTATGTAGAGCAAAGTCAGCTGCCGGTGTAATCGTAGGTTTCTCAGTGTTTGGTCTATACAGCCCTTAAAGGACAATGGCAGTTTTGATGTTTACATAATTCTTAGTGGTATACTGCATGATATAATTGTAGATATCAGATTTCATTTTCCTACTTTCTGTATGAAACTATTCATTTTCGCCTGGTATGAAAAACATCTTCCAGATTTGAGAATTGCCTGAATAAGTTAATCCACCACAGTGAACATACTGCCTTAATTTATTTGTCATTTTGTATCATGTTATTGTACTCGAATGTGACCAAAATGAAAATGCCTGCTAGAAAACAGCCCCTCTTTACTCCTCTTTATAATGTCGCCTTAAAAACCTTGTTGACACATTTGCCACAAAACTGTTTGTGGTGGCGGCACTTAAATTCAGCCCATGTTTGGCATTGAAATGTTTATAGATTTAAAATGACTGAAAAAACATGAAAGTTTTAAAAACATTTAATTAGATACGGCAAGCTTGAAAAAATTCCACAGCCAGCCTGAATATTCAAGCTGGTGGTTTCATGATCCTTGTGAAGAAATAGTGGTGGCATTGACATATGAAAAAGGACATTTAATAATAAAACTTGTATGCTCACTCGCTGCATCTCCAAGATCTGAATGTGATAATACTGCACACTCTTAGCTGCTGTAAAACCCCACGTGTTTAATTCCTCCTTAGGCATGGTAACATTCTCACAGTGTTGTGGTATTATTTGCACTCCCGTTATTCATAGCTTCATTAGAGCAGCCATCACTTCATCTCAGTTCTCAAGCTGATCTGATTTACATTGTCTGCTCACCGCACAGCTGTTCATTGAATTTTTGTACCCTGCAGAACAATGTCTTTCATCCACCGGTTAAACGCTCTTGAACATTTTAAATGAAAAGGGCTCTAAATTGATTGGCGTGGAGTGGCTGAATAGTGCTTCTTTATGTACCTTTTATATGATCCTTTTAATGACAGTGACACCAATGCTTTACAGGTAAATTCACAAGCACCTCTCTCTGTCAGGTTTTTCCCATCAAGCACCTCCTGAAATAGTCTTTTTAACACACGGTTACAAAGGTTTAGACATTTCACACGTGTCTGTTTAAGAGGATAAGTGGTGATCAGCGGTCCTTGTTGATTGCACACAAATCCAAATGAGAAAATGGCCGAGCTGAAAACGCTGCAGTGGAATTAAAGTAGTGTATCACAGAATTCCACTTTGACCGACTTGAAGGTTATACACAATTACAAATTTTTTTTTTTTTAACATATCAGAATAGCGTATGGAGAATTTGTCACATGATTTAGCAAAAATCTCCCTCTCTCAATGGCAAAGATACCATGCGGCTTGGATTTACTGTAATTCACAATGTTAAGTGCTTCTCTGCTTCATGTTTACATTTGTTATACATCAAGACTGACACTCGGCTCAGCATAGGACCTCATTCTGATGTCTTCCTACTTCTTCCAGTCCATAGTCAAAGGCGTTCACTGATTGGATTTGAACGCTTACATCAGAAATGGTGGAAGCTTGGCTTCCTCCAACCCTGTCAGATGAGCACTGACTTCCATCGACGAGGCATCATCTATCTTTTCCTAACGACTGCTAACAGGGCCCCATGTTACTCCCCCTATGAGGCCTTGGCACCTCCATCCCATAATGAGGCAGTGAAGAAAAGGGGTGCAGATTAGAATAACAGCCTTAACTAATCCATAACAGGCCGATGAGGCGCCACGTTTGGGGAAAGCGTGTCATTTCTCATTTTGCAGTGCGACGGCAAAATCTCTCCTCTCTCTCACCCCCCACGCAAAAACAAGCCCCGAGAATAGCGGCTGTGGCAGGCCGCCGGCACAAGGACAGCAATCAACAAAACATAGCTTCCTCCCCTATCTTTCTCTCTTCTTTCTTCAGCTCCTGCCAATAGTCTGAAGAGAACAGAGAGGAAATCCATGCCTCTGACTGTTGACTTTGGAAATCAAAGATGAGTCGCAGCTAGGAGGAAACAACTCAGAGAGCACCGGCCCTCATCTCAGTGACAGAAGATGTTCTGCTGATTGCTATCGACAAGTTTTCCTCTTGTCCTTGACTGCTATTTAGGAGAGGAGCAGGGGACACAACCAGGCCAAGTCAGCTGGTGGGTGCAAAGTGCAAAGCTTCCTTACTGTGGTCTCCAAGTACTTTTCAACTGCTGTGGGTGTGCAAATACAGTTGTGCAGATTTTTTTTTTTTTTTTTTTTTTGTGACTGGAGATATTTTATTGTCACCACTAACTAGGGCTGAGTATTGACAAGGACCTCACAATATGATATGCGTCACGATACATGGGTCATGCCACGATTTGTATCACAATACATAGGAACACTCTACAGAATTGACTGAAAATGTCATATAAATGCAAAAATGTAAATACATCTTAAAATACAACCTGCTGCATAGACAAATAATATATACAACATATTATATGATGATCAGGTGACAAACTGACTCGAAACAACTTAATTCAGATTTCTCATTCCAGCAAAATTAGCACATGGACTTACTTAATAAAATATAGATGCCCTAACATCACATGAAAATGAAGCGCATAAACAATACATATTGATACGAGGGGCAAGAATCAATACAGTGTTGTGAAAAATAAAATTGCAGTACTGCATCTATTTTTTTTTTTTGCACAGCTATATCACTAACCAAGAATACTATCCATGCCAAATGTTTATTCTATGAGCAATCAAAGGTAAAAAACAAAACAAAACAAAAAAAAAAGAAAAACATGCATGAGCACTTGCAAATGCCGCTCTCCCTTTTTCCCTTTATCATGATGTTGAGCTTGGCTGCTAACACCGCAACCTGTCACAGGCTTTCTATTCCTGCATTCAAAATGTAAAATCCCCAAGAAATCGCAACAGGCAACAGGGAGAGGAGAATCACAGTCCTGTTTGTGCGGCGGCTCCAGACAGATTCAACACAGGTGTCAGCTTCTGCCATCACAACAACAGGGAGACGGAGCAGCTACTGTAGCTCTGGCCGTTTTCCACTGCCTGCACAGCGTACGCAGGAGGTGATATGAATGACAATGGGGAGGCAGCGTGAGCGTGACCTCTCCTCCATGCTGGTGTCAGGTCGGCTCCTGTAATTTCAGTTCCCCTCCACTGTGTGACTTTGGCATTGCGAGACGCATTGCAACGACCAACAGTGGGCGATTTGTTCTTTTCCCCCAGCACCGATGGCAGAACAATTTCACCATGAAGCAAGCACAGTAGAATTAGGGATGGGGGAGGGAGGGTGCTGACAGAGCTGCCCACACCTCTGAGATACAGGTAAATAACCCGTAACTCCATGGTGTCTCTTCCCTTAGCGCTCGTGGTCCCTGCACGCCAAACAGAGCGCAGGCAGATGCCACGAGGCCCCCGTGACTGCCTTGCCTCGCAACAACCGGCCCGTGTCTTTTTCCACGGTGCTCTCACACCACATGGCTCGTCCCTGGAAAATGTAATTGCAGGCCCAAGGCAAGGAGATGAGAAGCAAGGGTGATGAGAGGGAGGCGCAGTGGACTTATGTATGTGTTTTTCACGCCGACAGACCGGACACTCTTTATGGATTGCAGCCCTCCCACCGTGTCTGCTGATATATGCCTTTGAGGAATGGAGCGTTCATTGGAGTGTGGAGGCCTTGGTGCAGGAAACGCTCCCTGAGACTCTGTGTGTGTGTGTGTGTGTTGGATATCACTTTGTTTGTGATACGTATCTGGATGTACGCTGTATGTTTTGTGAGCGTGCCCATACATAAATGCATGCATGTATTAGCTTTGCATCGCTGTGTTTACATTAGTGCCGGGCGGAGGGAGAAATAGCTAGTGGCTGCTTTGCTAGTGTCTCTCTCTGCTTTCATCTCTAATAAGGCCTGATTTAAGGATGACCAGAGCACACCAGGAATAGCGCCTCGTCTCTCATTTCCTCTGCAGCCAACAGAGATGAGATCTCTTCAAAATATTTAGCCAGGGAATAATGATGTTTGATCTGACTCTCTACTGGGTGTGTCCCTGCGCGGGCTATTTTCCCCCCAAAGCCTCTACTGAGAGAGAATACATAGAAAGACTGTGTCCAAACACAAAAATAAAACATCAGATCATTGTTTATGCATGATGGTGTACTTCTGTGCTATAGGCCTATAGAATGAGGAGACGCAGCGCTGCCCTGCTGTTAGCGTGAGTCACGCTCGGCTTTATAGCTTAGTGCATCTCAATGAGATGCTCCTGATCAACTCAGGTTGAATTCAGTGTGAGCACGCTGCATTTTCAGGTGCTCAACATCTGAAGGAAGTGTTGTTCCAACAACACTGTAGGTAAAATATAATCATCTGCCTTTCTGAATCTGCAAAGAAAAGTGTTTTGGATTCTGCAAATAGGTATTTCAATTAATTTAGTGCATTTGTTATGGTCTGGGTTTTAATGTCATCATTAAACATCCAGCTGTGTGTTTTAGAGCAAGGAAGAAGCAGGCGTTCTCTGTCAATACTTATCCAACAATGGGTTTATTGCCTTTATTGAGGTAAAATGTTCTCATGGGAGTTAGGGGAAAGAAAAGAGGGTAAAAAATGAAGGAATTTGAATCAGGGTATTAAGCAGTATTAATTAGTTATCTTTTGCTGTCAAGACACTTCATTAAAACTTCCAGTTTGATTGGAATTTATTATTTATTGCTTCTAATAAAAGATAAACTGCGGCTTGGGAATCCTCTGGGAATGGGGGCGTATTTACCCACCTTGAGTTTCCTCAGCAACCCAGCTCAAATTCTTCTGACATCTCAGCCAGAGAAACACACTGTAGTATTTACCTCATTACAGTCTGCACTCTCTCTGAGGAGCAAAGTCATTTGCATGGCTGCTTGTCAGCCATGTTAATATTGACAAAGATTTGCACCCATTTTAATCATGCCACATAATAACAGAAGGTATACAAAGTTGTTTATGACGCTCCACCGCTGAGCAATAGGCACATTCCTTATTGCAGTGCACATTAAAAAAGATTGCACTTTGTTCCGGGCGGCAATTGCAAATCACAAACGTCAGAGAGGTAGAGGAAAAAAAGATGCCTGCAATGGCAGTTTGAGTCAGACGAAAATGCATTTACATATTAAACCACACAGCACCGTGCAGCGCGAGGCTCACTGTTTGAATTGCACGCTCCATCCTGCCTTCCTTCAGCGTATGGAATAGCAGGGCCCTTGCTACTGTGACTGCAGTACCGTAAATTTGAAGTTGTTTACGGATGCTGCCATCTTGGTGCGCTCCGGGAGGGAAACTTGGAGCGGGGCCATTTACCGGCAGCTTGATGAGAGTGCAGTGAGGCGAGTTAATTAATACAACATCCCTGGGCCCACGGGCAAGGCTGCAAACCTAACCTAGGAGGGAGGAGGAGAAGAGGGAGAGGGAGGAAGAAAGAGAAAGGGACAGGAGAAAGAAGAGGAAAAATAAGGGGGAGGGAATTACAGCTATGTGGAGAGAAAATAAATAAGAAGAGTGAAAAGAGCGCAGGACAGGACGGAGAGATGAGGGCACCTGTCAGGACCGGGACACACAATGAAATCATGCAGCCGAGACATCCTCATCTGTCTGGATTATGGTCATCTCCAACTTGATCAAACCCCGAGGGCACCGATCGATTCAGCAGTGACCAATTCCAGAGGGATAGCAGGCGACAGATCTGATTTGATATTAATAGAATATATGGATTTAGTGTTTAGGTCCCTTCAGCTATCAATTGTTTTCCCTGGTGGTGGCATAGCATCGCACAGCCATGCTCTGTTTCCGCTGTTCATTTCAGGAAACAGAGTCTGGGCACCGTTGGGTTCAAAGCGTTTGGAAAATACGCAGCAGCGGTGGGCGTTTACAAAAATGCATAGCAGGCGATTGGATCCACCATCTGTCCAGCATTAGCTAACTTGTCCAATATGGTCTGGTGGCAGACACAAAGACCTCAATCCTTTTTCAAAATCCCCATCTATTACTTTCTCCTCTCAAGGTAAGACATGCTGTTAGAACTGGTGAAGTTTAAGCATAGCTGTGGTTAAGGTTAGAGTAGGGATGAGGAGCCCGTCCCGTGAAGTGTTGAGGTCTTTGCTGAGGTTTTTGAGGTCTTTGGTCTGCAGGTGAACCCTTCTCAACTCGTCCAATCAGACAAGCCATATGACATAGTATAACAGCACTGATGCTAAACAAACAGCAGCAACTGTGATGGTGAAAGCCAGCAAGCACATTGGTCAGTATATTGCTAGGTTGTAAGCATTTTTAGCATAATTTTGTAAGGAAAATCTATACTTAAAAGATGCTTTGTTGCATACCTTTATCAGTAGCCATTGTTTGTTTCTGAATTTGGTGCATTGTTGCTTCTCGCTGTCATCATCCACTAAACCATGCCTGTAGTTCCTCAAAGGACGCTGCTTGGTCCGGCCGTTTGGTGACTTCAGATGACGCTCTGGTTGCAACCCAAATAGTTTGATGAATCAGATGAAAGTGGTCTTGTGAGATCAGCTGGCTGTGCGAGGTTAGTGGTGTCATGTCCCTCCATGCTTTCTGCTACCTCACACCCCAGCAGCATCGACTGGAAAAAAAAAAGTACAACTGCATAACTGCTGAAGTTAGATTGATAAGGCAACTGACAGCAGATGTGCGCTCCAGTCAAAGAGGAACATGTAAAAACCAAAACGCCCCACAGTAGGTATCGAGATCCGATTGGCTTCGACAGACTTGAAAGAAACGGATCCATAGGCCTCCAAGACCTCTTAAACAGAGCCGAAGTAGAGCAACTTTGGTTTCCCTTCCACCGCAGCAGATTTGGTAAACTGCGAGCTGAGATGTTTTCACCCGTGGCACTGCAGTTGTTGCTTCCCCTTAACTTTGCCTCAGTGGGAAAACTCTTGTCTGTTGAGCTCCATCAAACAAGAGAAAAACTTGCCTGGAGATAGGGGGGTCCACAGGGAGGTCCTCGCCTCCCCCTCTCACTCTTTCTCTCACTCTCTCCTTATGTATCCATTTATTTTAGCTGCTGAAAAATAACTTTGGGACCAAGGTTGTCAAACAACACTTTTTTTTCCCTGAACTGAAGTGCAGTCTATGGCAAAAAAAAAAAAAGCAAATAACAATCTGCAAACTCAGCTTTCCAAGAGCGTTCTTTATTGTATTACAAAGATAAGTCTGTAAACCAAGGAATGAATGCCATCTTAAAGTGGACAATGCCATATCCGGCATAGCTCAGACTTAACAATACTCTCCAAGCCTAAACAATGATAGCAGTTTTTATATACGGCTCTCATTCATTGTGGACATTACAGCTGGTTTATCTCTTCTGCAAATCAGCCAAATGACTGGAGCAAAACACTGTAAATGGCATGCCTGCCAACAGACACAAAAGAGATAGGGGCTATAAATACCCTGAATAAATCCTCCTAATCAAAAAAACGGGGGAAGCATGAGTTGTGTTAATATAGGAAACTGGTGGCTGAATCCCATTTTAAATGCTTTCGCCAGCCTTTCCTTTTGGTTAGTGTTTAGAATTCACTCGATAATTACCATATTAAAATGCATGTAGGAGTCTGTGCAGTTGTGGTCGGAAAAGATAAGGCAGTGGAGAGTAGGGGGGGAAAAAAAGTCAACCAGAGGCCTATCAGTCAGTTCTGAATTGCTTTATAATTACTGAGATGCACAGACATAATTTCCTTCTAAAAATAATGCAAAGTTTCATTTCCCTCCCCTCCCTTAATACTGTTGTGGAGGAAAGAGCTGGCCTGAATGCATTGGCTTAACCTCTTCGTGTATTAGTCGGTGTGGTGCCATGTTAAGCACAGTGTAGCCTAGTTTCTGCACAGCGTGAATCTTTCTGCCTCTTCGTTTTGGGATTGGAGGAAGAATCCAAATTCTGACACATTGGGGTTGTATTCATGAATATGACATACTGTCTGGCTGAAGTTCTTTTAACTTGTTGGAGTTTTATTTGCATATGTTTCACATAAGGCTTAATCTTTTGCATTTGCAGACAGAAAACTATATTATTTATAATGCATTGTGTATAGACTGTGTTTACTGCACTGTAGATATCATTTGGCCTTAATTACTCTGAGCCTGTAGCTTGTTGACAATTTAATAGGCTTTATGAAGTTTAGGTTGAGATATTGGTTATTAATGTTTCATTATGCTTTCTATAGGTGGAGTTTTTTTTTCTTTTTTCACGGTGTGTGTTTTTGTGTTTTTTCACAGTTCAGAGGTGCAGCTGCCTGTTACTTTTATACAAACAATGAAGGCACTATTCATAGTCTTTTGTCTCACAGAAGCAACCAGTTAGTCCAAGTTCTGGCCAGTGAGACATTGATATCTAAAGGGTCTTTGGCTTATTTGATAGCCCTTGTGTTGTCTCTCTTCTCATTTTGCAACGACAGAAAGAGCATCCATGCATAAAGCAGAAAGAACAGATAACTGAATTCACTAGACAACAGGGAAAATTAGAGGGAAAAACAATTTAAAAAGCTATTTTGAGCCTGGTTCTATAATTTGTTCTATAATTTGGTTCCAATATTGTGCATGTTTCTTTGCAAGAATAGTTTAATATTTAAAGGGCAAATTCACCAAAGATGTTTTAAAGTTACTTGTGGTGGCTGTTCACAGCAGAAAAGAAAAACTAAGAATAATCACTAAAAGATTAACATGATTTGGGGATACTGTTAAGTAATCAGTTAAGATCTATTGATTTGGACAATAGGGCTATTGTGATTAAAGGCATTTATTATCATTGTGAACACCCAAAGCTGGCACAATAAAACAGCTTTAGGAGGCCTGCAGCCCATAGTATATACTAGTTTATTATCTACAATAGTATTTTAAAACTGGTTATAGATAGATTTTAGAAACATTGAGGAAAGGAAAGGAAAGGAAAGGAAAGGAAAGGTAGCAAGGTTGCAGCCAGCGGTTTGTGACGACTGGCAGGTTCTCCTATGATGAAATATTGATGGCACTGACTTTGATTCTGCAATAGGCACTTTTGATCCAGATCTGTCGCGGCAGAAAAGAGACCGACCCCCACC
>OMKZ01033162.1:7529-43784 GCA_900302535.1 Neoniphon sammara | reverse complement strand
TGTGACACCCGTATCCTCAGGCCCTCTACTTAAAATTAGAGAGCAGCTGTCCCAGGATTATCTTATCCTGAGACAGATTCCTAAAATACCCAGGACAGAATTATCTTGGGGGGCAAAGCAGAGAGGAGGAGTGGAGCTGGGAGCATTTTTGGGGGGTGGGTTTATGTAAATGCATGTTTTGAACTCTGTGAGTATCCTGGCAGTGGTCTGGCTGGCATGAATATGTGAGTTTGTGTTTCTATACTTATGAAGACCATATGTCCTCACAAAGATGGAAAAATTAGGAAATGGGGGCATTTTTGCTGGCTCTCACCTCTTCAAGGGGCTATTTTAGGGTTAAGAATTGAGGTTAAGGGTTAAGCTTTAGGGTTGGGGATCATGTCTTCACTAGTAATAAAAGTGAGTGTGTGCTTGTCTACCTGTGTATTTGTACTTTATTTAGGTTATGTTTATTTTGGTGATTTTCATGTTTTATCTTTACCTAAAGCATTACATGCTCCTCACTCCTCTATGAATTGAAAAAATATACAGATCTTCAGCTTATGGAAATATATTAAAACCAATTACATAAAATCAAACATGCCTGGCTGACAAGCTGAAAGCAAAGCTGTTTTTCTTAGCTCCCGAAACATTTTTTTTTTTGAGATGCAAGCCTTTCATCTTACATATGAGCGTCTGTGTATTTTTATGCGTGTGCATACATCTGTCTATTTATGAGTATGTGCGCTCGTTACTCTGTGTATTTTTTCTGCGAGTGTGTGTGTCAGTGCTCCTTGGTTTCCTGACAGAGTCCCAGAGGGAGTTATGACAGCCTATTTACAGTTCAGTCCCACAGGGTTGGGCTGCTGCTATATGGAAAACACACTCAAACCCACAGCCCTGTCCTCCTGTGGGTGTGAGCATGACAGGGGCTTTCCACAAACATCCTCCCTGTGCAGAGACTGCATCTCATCCAAACAGCTGATGCATTATCTCCTCAGTGAAGTAATATGCAATTTTGTCCAAATAATATTACTCATTCACACCTATAGCTGCAGGTGAGTACTCCATGGGGAGACGCATCTTGAGAGGTGCCCATTCATCTCCATCTGAGCTCCAACTGGCGTTCCTGTGCAAATATGACGGAGCAAGGAGCATTTGGCCGCCGTCGTGGTGTTTAATGAGAGTGTGTGAGGGTTTGTCGTTACTGCGGAGAAAGGTGCGAGATTATGGATGATTGTGAGCTCCTCTGCCGGGCTCATTTCTCGCTGTCTCCTCGGGGAAGGGGAGCGCTCATTCACCTCCAGCCTGGGTGACAGCTGGGTATGAATTACCCTCCCTGTTTCCCCTGCTGACACTGCAGCTAGCAGCTACTGCTAGTTATGTTAATATGCAGTCAGGGAAGGAAGAGAGGGAGAGCAAAAGAAAAGGAAAGAGTGTGGTGTGTGTGTGTGTGTGTGTGTGTGTGTGTGTGGCTGTTTGTCTAGTTCCATGTGTGGTTTCATGCTGGAAAAAAAGACCCAGATAGAGAAAAAGATAGAGCTGCAGTGAGATGGAGGAAAAGAAGAAGGGAGCTGAGAGCAGAGATGAGCTAGTTGAAAATCAATAATTAAAAGGTCGTGTGGAAAGAGAGAGATGAATAGATAGAGAGGAAGAGAGAGAGAAAGAGGAAGAGATGCTGGTGCGGAGAGCAGAAACAGAGGAATGTTAAACCCTTTGGCAAACAACCGCAGAGAGAGCGAGAAGGTCCTTTAACTGAATAATACCTTAATCCTCCATTAACATGCACCAGCCAAAATCTCCTGCTTCCTCATCACGTGAGGTCATTGGGGATCCCAGCACTAATGCACCATGGGATTTATTCACAGAAAACCTGTCCTCTTGCAACATAAATACATAAATGGCCTCTGCATATTGGTATATGCAGTGATGTAATTGCTGAATGTTACTTTGTGTGCTTCTGTGAGGTGAACGCACATGCTCACATATTATATAAACAGCAGCACACTGTAACATTGAGTCCGTACATCATAATATACAAGTCATAGTACTTATTTATGTATTTATAGATAAGGACAGGGGTTTAGTTTAAATAAATTTGACAGTGAACAGAAGTACAAGTAATACTCAGTAAGTGCATCACAAGCTGCCTAATTTGGATGTGAGTCAGAGTTTTTGAGGAAAAGACAAGCTCAACAAAATCTTTTTAAACACATAATGGACCAGATAATTAGCCAAATGGATGCACATGATTCAGCACAACATTTTAAAACTTCCTCAGCGTTGCCCAGTGTAGCAGAAGACATTATTGAAGGAGCAAAGAAATGTCTAAGGAAATAGCGTTGGCAATCATTCGTCATAGTTCATCGATTTGCAAAGTCATTTCTGGTTGCTCAAGTGCTTGTCGATCAACCAATCATCACTAACACTGAGCATGACCAGAAGCGCCTCAGTTACCCCTTATATGACCTGGCCAGTTAATAACTGCTGATCTCGGTTAATAGCCGTCTAACAACATAATTACGTCCAGCTTGGGAGCAGAGCAGAAACACAGCATAATGGGACCTGAGCTGCAATAACCAATCTGGCTGCAGAGAGAAACCCTGATATGTCTGCGTGATTTACTCCCTTTATGTCTGAACACCAGGGTCCAGTGTGCACGTGTGTGTATGTGTGTGTGAGAGGAAGAGAGGTAGGTAGAGAAAGAAACAGAGAGAGATAGAGAGATAGAAGGAGCTTTAGACTCTCCAGGGTTCAGGTTGTTCTAACCTCCAGCTTTATATCACAGGAAGGGATCAGATGCTGCTTTCAAGGAGGAAGAGCACAAATATCCACCATTAGACCAAATTGAACTCACAGCGGTCAGAGGGGAATACTTAAGCTTTTTAACTCTCAGACTAAACTTGGACAAAACAGTAGCTGAATCTTGCAGAAAATGAGGGGAGAGCTTGATTTAATCTTGCAAGTGATGTGTCTCCTTTTGAGCAAGCCTGAATATCTGACAGACATGATTAGCAGGGCATGCCTAAATAAGTCTGAATATGATACTGTGCCATTTTATATATAATTTACTCTATTTGAATATATTCTTGTGCAGGTTACAGCATCAGGAGAGTGCTTCCAAATACCGCAGCAACACACTCGGGTAGAGAGGATGCAGTGTGGACTGGCTGCAAGCCATGTTCACCTCCTCCACTTTAATATCACCCACTCGCCATATGAGCCTCTTTCAAGGGTAATGAGGGAGCAGACTGCTCACTTCCGCTGTCTGGACAGCAGGTTTTCCCATACACAAACACAGGGACGCAGATTTTAAACACAGACTTGTGTCAACTTGGGGGTTATTACTATGGGTGGCCAGTGTGTCCGGGGTATGCGGTTATGTTATTAGCTTTATCTGGTGTGTGGGAGTAGGAATTTAAGTTTGTGTGTGTGTGTATATATGTGTGTCGACTTGTATATTTGTTTAAAGGAAAGGTTCAACATTTGCTTCAACCCAGGCCATATTAAAATGTTAATACCCATCATTTATAACCTAGTTCAAGCTCACCACCAGCTTTAGTGATGAGAAACTTACCACTGCTGCAGCTTCTTTGTAGCCTTCAACACAGTCCAGCAGCGCTCGTTTTCAGCCTAAAAAAATATCATAAATGTGTGAATGTTTGAAACCAGGAAACTCACAGCACAGTCAAATACATATTGAAATGGTCCATTCAAAAAATGGTTTCAAACAAGTTTTATTTAGCATTTACATTTATACATTGCCTTGTATACATGCACACTGTTCCATCTAATTCTGTACTCATGGGAACTTGGATCTTTCCATCTTGTAAATTTCTAACCTGCGAAAACATGGTGTAACATGGTGTCAACTAGGGATAAAAAAAAAATGCTCACAAGAAAAATAAACTCTGAATTTTCCTACATGAGGGACACCAAAGAAAAGAACATCCATTTTTCCTGACTTGTCTCTGTGAACACCATGTTGCTGAAATTTACTAGATGGAAATTCAGAGGTCAGAGTTCCCGTGAACGGAGTATTAGCAGACTTAGCAACAGAATGGTGTGGAAGGATACAAGGCAATG
Organism: Neoniphon sammara; assembly: GCA_900302535.1. Classification (NCBI taxonomy): domain Eukaryota; kingdom Metazoa; phylum Chordata; class Actinopteri; order Holocentriformes; family Holocentridae; genus Neoniphon; species Neoniphon sammara. The sequence goes on along the minus strand of OMKZ01033162.1, from coordinate 39,719 downwards.
AAGCCTAAGTAAAACTTGCAACCATTTTTTTCAGGTGGACAATTTCAAGACATATTTGAGTCTGCTGTGGGTTTCCCATTTTCAAAAAGAGCATTTATAATGGTTTTTGAGGCCGTAAGAGCGAGCGATGTTTTCTCAGATTGTGTTAAAAGCTAGAAAGAAAGAAGGTTCAGCAAAGTGGCAAGTTTCTCATCACTAAAACTGGCCCTGAGACTTTGCTGCGTCTGGTTATAAATGATGGATGTCAACATTTTAATACTGCCTAGGTTGGAAAATACTGAACATATCCTTTCAAGATAAAGAGAGAGAGAGAGAGAGAAAGAGAGAGAGAGATTTACCAAGAGATTTGATGTATAGAGCTTTCTGGCTTCTATAGCAAGTGCTTTATCTAGATTTTATAGCCGGTACTTTACATTTCAAGTGTCCAACATGTCTATATTCAGCTGCCTTCCAGGGGACAGCAGCTGAATATAGCTCAGGGTTCAAAATGGGAGTCTCCAGGGAGCCAAAAGGCCATGCCTATCACAGATGAATGATTAGACACGTTGTGACAGCCATGTCAATGCCCCCACCCAAATCTCTGTGAAGTAATAAAGACAACGAGGTGAGAGTTTAACTCCATCTTGACCCTCAGTATGAACTCTCCCTATGGCATGTCAGAGGTGACCTTCTGTGGGGGTCACAGGTCAAGGTCTTAAAAACAAGGAGGATCAAAATCAAGGCACCCACACTCCTCCCACCAACTTGGTGCCCATCTGGAGGAGTTTGAGGTACATGGGAGGACAAATGACTAATATTTTCAGCAACGGGTTCTGATTTCATAACTTGTTTAGGATGCTTATAATGAATGCAAATCAAATCGAACCTATATGACAGCTGATAGCAGGAACGAAACAGCCCAGATTAATATATGACTCTCATGAGTATGGATTCAGTCTAAAGTACTGCCGACGGAAAGCCTAATCTTCAGGGTCCTTCAGCTCCATGGAAGAGACTGAGGTATTCTGTGAGGTTATCAAGCCTCCATCTGTCAGATTCCCACTCACTCCTGCCATGTGTTTTAGTGTCCTGGTCTTATATCAGTAACAATGGGGTCCAAGACAGCTGAAACTACTAGCTGTTGACCATCAACAGGGCCACAGAAGATACAAGAGCAGTGTCACAGCATAATAGTAGGGCTTCAGAGCAAATCTATACTCTGAAGAGAGGCTTGATGAGAAGTTTGTGATTGAAAAAAAAGCATGTATTGATAGTGTAGACTGACTATCAGATCAAAGCTCTGCATCAAATATATCAAAACAGACTTTCTGCAGCGGCCTCTTTGTACGCAAACTAGAATAGCTAAACATGATTCTGTGCAGCATCAATATGGAGATGCAAAAAAGGGTAATAAATAGATTTTCTGTCTCATGAGATGACCTGCAAAAACTTGCTTGTTATATTGACAGGAATTATAATTTGGCTTCTAGTGAACGCTAAGGGCTTGGGGGAAAAAGAAGAGACAGCTGACAGCATTTTTTTTCAGAAAACTCAAAATTAAAGTGCATGCGGATGCCCTGTGTGAGGTGGAGCCTCAGTGATTAATAAATGACCTTGAGCGACAGCCCTGACTGTAAGATGAATGAGAGCAACTTTAGTGGAAGGGAATCAATCACCGAGGATAAGTTTTAAATGTTCCCCACAGAGGACATGTGAAAAAGACTGCAGGCAAAGCCAGCTTAAAGGTTGCCAGACTCCTGCACATGCAGACCCAGTGGCTTATTAAATATTTCCTTTGAGGGAATTTGACTGCATCCAGAAAGAAAGTAAGATTTAATTTTCTCCAGCCAAGGATTTCAAAAATGTATTCATGATGTCAAAGGGACAACTGCACTAAAGCACAAAAACAAATCTTAAAGCGAGATATAAAGTGAACCTTTCACTAAAATGTAGGCTGACAGTTTAGAATTACAAATTAAAAAGTGTCACATTAAATTTCAAGGGATATTTTTTTTTCAGACAAAAAAATTGATAGTGAATTAATAATAAAGGCATATTGGCATGCAGTGTCAAAATCCTCTGAAATAATTGCAAAGCTCTTCCCCTGAGCCACTTAAATATTGGACCACTTTCTCGAAAACATACTCTTCTTTTGAGCAATGACACACTAACTAACAAACAAATCATTGCTTGGTCTGCATATCTCATTAATATAAAATCCCATGTAAGAACCTCATTAAAAGAGCCTGTGGGTTTTCTAAATAAGCACCTTCCAAGCAATTATCTCCAGTATCTTCTGTGCCTTTCATAAGAAAAGTACATCAAATGATTCGGTTGGGTTGCCATATCTTGTGAATGCTGTGACGGCAAAAGAAAGCCTGAAATTTTGCAGCGTAGTTAATGACACGAGCTGCAGTCCTGAAGCCAGAGGAAGGAGCATACTGAGGAGTCGTGGTGTTTAATGGTCACGACTGCATTGAATCCCATGATAACACACTCTTTTTCATGCTCTGTCTGCTGCCAACCACCCACTATGATTGCAGCCACCAGTAATGTCTCAAACAGCATGCTATGCTAATTCCTATGGCCAGTAACCGGATATGTTTGACACACACACAAACCAGAGAGGCAGACAAACCCCAGTGAAGCCGTCTTCTATCCCTCAGACACAGAGTGAATTTTCTTTGGATAAATCCAAAAGACTTGCCTTTGGCAAAGTGTAAAAAAAAAATTGCAGCAGAAAGATGGAAAGTGAGGTGGAGGGATGTTGAATAATGCGAACAGCCATGAGGTGTTCGTGACCTTCAATCACCTTAATAATGTGCCATATCTAATCCTCAAATCCTCGTCTGGGGGCTCCAGAAGTGAAGCCAGTCTCTGAGATGAATGGCAACCTCAGGCTCATTTTATACTGAGGAGCCACTGACGAGAAGGATTTTTTTTGTGGTGGTTGTTCTCAGTTTTTACCCTCAGTGAAACAGCACTGTTAATAACAACTCATCACTGGGGTGCACTCTCTGCAACACGAGTGAATGAGGAACCCAAAGTCTCACCTTCATGTGACAGTAACAGTACAACTATATATTTTACATTGTGCAACACTGTTTGAATAATTCATTGCCTTGAACTCTGATTTTCCCTTGAACTCCCCCTTAACTTCAAAGTTAGAAAATCTTTCCATATTGTACAATGTCACATAGATATTCTGTATTTGCTGGTTGCAGTGCTTCAATGAGGCTACATCACGCTTACACTGAATGAAATATTCAAACCCAAGATGCCATTGTTTTAAGGCTGCAGTATTACATCAAATAGAAAATATCAAGATGTCTTAAGCATATTTTATACACATTTCCCTGTAATTCAGCAGGACATATTTTGTACTTTGCAAACCTTGGGATCTCCTCTAGAATTGAACATAAAGTTCTGTTGGCTTGAACAAAACTCAACTGTGCAGCATGTATTTGTAATGGCAAACCAAACCCACCGATTGGACTGGCAGAGTAGAAGAGAATAATACTTCTCTTTTGTAGATGATTTTAACTTTTCAACACGTACCCCTTCACTGAAGTTCAAGAACATCCAACCACCGAAATTAGCTGTCCTGCTGTATTCACTTCACTCTTAATACCGATAGTTACAAAGAGGCAATTATACTTTTTGAAAAGTAGGAACCCTGACACAAACTGAGATAACCAATTTTTCTTTCTATAGATGTATTTGAGCTACAAACTGTTTAAAATCAAACTAAAAGTGTCAATGTGTTGAAGATGACAGCTCCCCAATAGTGGTGGGAAATGCTCATTAGCTCCAATAGATGCATGTGTGACATGATGGCTACAAAATGAAAATGATTGCCAGTGAGCCTGCGTTCAGCAGACAACGGGCCATTGACAGGCATGAAAATGCAAAAGTGTGATTACTCCCAGCAGTGGGTGAGCTGGTTGAGCTGGAAGTAACACCTTGCTGATGGCTCACTGCTGTCTCACACATATCTTCCAAGCCCTCCAATTGCCCGCCGTTGTCCCCCAGAGGAATGACAATGGCCGCTCTGTCTTCCCTAGAGGCCTGGACATCTGTGGGGGGGCTTCCACTTTCTCCCGGCCACTTCATGTCTTGCCAAACTGAAAACAAATGGGCATTGTGCGTTAGCTCTGCCGCCGGCCTGATGGCTATAGAACGTTCCTGTTTATAGACCCATCACTTAATTGTGGCCTTACACAACTACAGCCATTCTCCGGACTTCTCCTGTGTTAATTGCAACTCTTGAGACAGGCTTGAGCTCTCATGTCTGGGTCATAATCCTGATCACAACATTTATAAATGTGCTGCTTTTGTCTGGTGCATGTTTTTAAGATTATCTTTTTGCATTTGTGCTTATTTGATAGTTAACAGTAAACAGAGACAACGAGATAAAGGGGGTGACGTGGCACAAAGGTGCCAGGCCAAATTTCAAACCATTATATCATGGTATACATATTCGCTGACTATAAATAAATAACAAACTATCTGAGCCAACAGGTTGCCTCTTTGTGCAGATGGTAGCCATGCCTTACCAGTCTGCAGGCACAAAGCTGAAAATGTTGTTGTGAAGCCACTGCAGCATTTTTGAAACTACACAAATTCCAGGGTCTCATGTTTTACTACCTAGACTACTACCTTTTCATGATTACATAGAGCCATTCTGGTGTTTAAAAAGGCAGATTTATGTCCTGTAGAAATGCATTTGAAATAATGTTTGTAGGAGCCGTATGGAGATTGCTCAGCATTATGCAAAAAGTGATATGCATGCTTTGAAGTAATTTTTCTTTATCTGATTGCGTCGCATCCTCATCGCCTCAAGGGCGCTATCTTTATCTGAAGGTGTTGATTAGACAGCAACCCCCACCCACATTTGCAATTCGAAGCCTTGCTATTCTCATATCGCTGCGCCTGTTACAGCAGTCTTATGTTGTTGTGTGGGGTGAGAATAGTAGCTCACCCATAAAGAATCAATATTCTGCTATTTTTTTTATTTAATATTATACCAGTCTTTTCCCCTATGTATGACTTATAGAAAAAAACCTACTCTTATATAAACTTTGGGCAAAATCAAAGAATGGAATTGTCCTTCAAATTTACAGTTCACACCTTGGCTGTCTGGAGGCAAGCTGCAGAGGATCAAACGGCTTTTTGGAATCGTTTTTCTGTCTTAAAGAGGCACATCGACAGCCAGGCTACAGGGATGATTGAAAAGAGCTTCTGACCCAGGCACCACTCTGTGTGTGCAGCTTATGTTCCGTGTGTTTGTGTGCGCGCACATACACGCACGTGTGTTTCACACATTCTGTCTTGTCACATTCTAGCAGTGTTATGTCCCTACAACATCCACTTTCATGCCTGGATTATCCTGCCAGGGCCCCAAGACAACCATGCTCCATGCCCCCCACACTGCCCTCCCAATGTTTCATGGTGCATCTGTCAAGTGCCACCCCAATAGATACTTGAGGCAACTGATACGAACAACTGCTCATTGTACAACTATTGAAAACAGTGTGTGAGTGCAAATTTATATTTAGAATTACAGATATATTTACATGCAAAAGCAGATCTTCCGGGGTTTGTGCAAAGTTAAATTACAAATTTTATTTTCACACAAACACAAACCTTCCATGTTCCTTGGCCCCAGGGAACGAGCTCTGTATGTCTTGTTGGTAATCAGCCATGCACTTAACTTTATTATCACTTTATGCCTGTTACTTCTGCAACTGCCTTTGTAACAACAGAAGGCATTTGGCCCCCGCCCTCGGTCTTAGTTTAGCCGTCTGTGCTAAACTAGCTGCATGCGCTCCCACAATAACAGTATTGACGTCACTGGCCATCGGTCTCGTTGGATTCATGCTGCCTTCAAGTTCCCGTCCTAAGCTCTTACTTATGAGCTCTTTGGGCGTAAATACGTCTTGTCCCGCATTCAAAGATCTTGGGATCCGTAATAAAGTAAACCTTGTAGCAAAAAGCTGTTTTCTTTTCTGATTGCTGTTTTATAAATCAGTCAATACGGAGCTTCTTTCTACCGAAAGAAAAGGAGGAAATGCACAATACACGTTTGATGTTTTAGACATTTTATATTACTCACAAGTCATTGCACAAACCACTTCCATTCTCACGTGTTAACACTGCTTATATGATCCCTTCTCCCAAAATGTCACATCTCATTGTTTGAGTGTATTTCTCGCAATCAAATGCCCACATATATAATCTTCAATCCCTCTGCTTAACTTTTATGCATTCATATTTGTTCTTTGCAGTCATAGGCCTATGTTTGTTTTATTTTATTTATTTTCTCTATCTTTTTCTTTCTCCCTCATGGTTTTATATCCTTCCTTGTAATGATATTGGATTTTTTTCTGACAAAAATGTTCACACTAATCCTGTACTTAATACATTCTTCTTCAATAAAAAAGCCCTTAAAACAAAACATAAAGACGAGCGAAAAAGAATTACATGTACGCTTTTTCGTTCATGGGCGCTTCACCCCCATTAGCATTTGTCCGACTGCACCTGAAGGCAGCAAGCTGCAAAACTGCGAGAGAGCGGTGATTGAAGGGGATAGCAGAGCGGCGGTGGCGACGACGGCCATCTTAGAGCTACCGTGGTTACCAACACACATCTTCTGGATTTTATTTTTCTTATTAGAGAAATATTGCACCTGACTGACGGGAGCAGAAGAAGGTTGTTTTTCGCCACCCCGCGTTTTAACTCGAATTCGGGATGCGGTTCCGAGGGAATAAACAATTTGCATCCGTTGTCGGACTGGTCCTCGGACTATTATGTGCGGTGGAGGCAGCTAAAGGTAACTAAGCCCTGGTCTGTTTTTATCTCGCTGTCTTTGGCCACATACATGTCAGACAGGCTTCGTCATGGCTTGGAAATATGGTGGGGAGAGCTGATGCTTCAGTGTAGCCTGTTAGTTGTTTCTGGGGTGGGACAGTTCATGTTATATAGTAGAGGTACGCACTTCTGTGGGATGCATTCAGTAACCTGTTCAGGGATGGTCAGCTTTGAAGCCGCAGCGGATGGATGGAAAGTATCCCGCCGGCAGCAAGTGCATCCCGCTACATTGTATCTGTTTTAGACAATAAACGCAACATTAAATAAGTTACTTTTTTCTCGATATTACCATTATTATTGCTTTGTAACATCTTATATAATAAATACCCGAAGTAGGCTACTTTATAGATAATATCAAGGCCACACAACGACCCTTCTATCTTCTGCATTCAATCTATTTTTGGGTACCAGTCTATTCCAGGCGGTTTTAACAGTTTATTTTAGGTTTTAGAATATGTTTGACTCAATTCAGAGACTTTGTTAGAAAAAAATAAATCTCGCTTCTCGTATCTACTGTCCATTTTCATTTCATAACCCAAATTAAGGCTATTGTTCAAGACCTATTATAAGACGCTAATCTGTCATCTTGAATAAACATCACAATTTAGGCGGCTGCAGATATTTGTTCTCAGTTTTCGTGTTATTAAACCACCCAGCGTCTATTCTCTTCCATTAGTATGCCTAATGCTTGGTTTGGCAACGTTGTAGACGCACCAGGACGGAGCTTGGCTACGCATTGCAGATCCTCTTCACAAACCCTGTTTTGTCGGCTGGATTTAAAAAATTAATGTGTTGTGATCACAGGCTCAGGGAAAGCCTTTAGTAGGTCTGGGCCTACTTATGACAGAGGCCCGAAAGTGCTACTGCGCTCGTCGCTGCAGTGTCACTGATGGACGGACACACATTGAGAAGAAACATGCCGTTCTTTGCTGCAGGGCGGTCCATCTTCCCTCCAGCAGCAAGATACTCAAAAGATGAACACTCTCCTTGCATGAATTTATAGCCTCCATGTTGACGTTATCCGGTGACCTCTCGCTGTGAGCTCGCTGGTCTCAAGCTGTGTAAAGGCAGGTGCATATTAGTCACCGGCCTGGATATGTTGGACGCCTTTTTTTATTATGTGTTGTTTCTCTTTAATGGCACACCCATTTCATATGCGTGGAACTGGACTCTCTGAGGGGGAGAAGCCTGAGTAAAGACCAGTGAATATAATAGATACCCAGGGAGATTGTAAAGACCAGAGAAAAGAATAGACACACATAAAGATTGTACAGTCTTGTGGCTCATAATTCAGCCAGCATTTAGCTTGTTGCCGTGTGAAGCAGCTGAGATTGCAGGCAAAGTGTGGCAACCATTAAAAAAGCAATAACTTGATTTTCAGTCAATCAAGGGGAAAGGGCTTAGGCAGTTGGTTTTGCAGAGTGGGTGAAACTCTTGTTTTTTTTACGCCAAGTGTTTGGATATAGTGCACCTGCTGACTTCCCTGCTCTTATCAGCTTGTGGAGCTGTGAAATCCCCATCTTGGTGTTGGCTTTATCATTTATTGTCTAAAGGTCACTTGCCCGTTTTGGTGCTCCACCACTCACCACCTGTAGTCCAGCTTTGTATTTTCACAGCCCGCTGTTGATTCTCTTTTATTCCCAGCCACCTTGCAGTGGTCCATGAAGCAATCCGGCTGTATTATTTGTAGCTTTCTAAAACGCCTTTCAGGCTTTTTCCTAAGCTGTGCCTTGATATTTTGCTATCACTATAGAAACAGACGGAGGTAGAGCTTCAGCACATTCAGGTGACTTTGCCAGCTTTGGCAAATATATTGATGTTCGCCCACACAGAACATTTGTCTCTAATTACATGGACAGTAACAAACTTTGATGAATCTGTTGAAATGACATTTTAAAGAACATCCAATTTTTCCCACACTATATTGCTCCTTAAACAGACAACATGGGAACATCAGTGTAGGTAAAACTAGGGCAAAAAAAAAGGCATTTTGTATCATTTGACAGAGGCTATTCAAGCAGCTAAGCAAGCATTTTAGACTTTTACATGTTGCTGTCTGCCAATGTAAATGTTTTCCAAAGCACTTTGCAAGCAATTCCTGAGTCTCTTATCTCCACTTTCTCCAGTTGTCCACTGCGGTGTTTGTCTCTTTTTTTCAAGGTCTCAGTTCCACCCATGTAATCTCCTTCTTTATATTTCTTGCTCTGCTTCCATGAGCAGCTGCTGGATGTCCCCATATTCCTCATTGCATGCTGCGGCCTGAGATGTATGGGCTTTTTCTGTGTACACACAACCCAGACAAAGGAAATTGGCTGCTGGGAAGTTTACTTGGCTCATTCATCATCGAATTAACAAATTCTAGTTGAACAAATTGGATACCCTGCTTTGTGGGGAAGGGAGCGAACATATGCCTCTCTTCACAAGGCTGGGATTAAGTACATATTATAGGCTGGATCACGTGCAAGGGTTCCCTGTGATTACTGAGTCTTGTTGCTCAGTCTTATTCATGAGAGAAATTAACATTGATTCAGTGAAAACTGCAGGTCTTTTAGAGCCAATACATCATGTCGATAAATATTGGACAGTCATGCTGTTTGCCTGTAGACATTATGCAGGTTCATCCTCCAACACAGCCGCATTAAACAATATATAAACCTGCACTTAAAGTTTTATTTATTGATTTAATGGCTCTATAACGTTTCTGCAAATCAATTTTTCATTTAAAAGTAGTAATTTGTCCCAGAGTTTCCCCTTCTGTTGAATACATGCAGTTACTCTGCCTTAAAAGAGCTGCTAACCCTAAAGAAATTTCATTAGTCTCGGTTACAGAGATTTTTTTTTTTTTTTGGTCACATGATGGTATTAATGTTGTTTCAGAGCCTTTTCCACCTTGTCAGGACTAAAGTTCTGAGGAATACATTGAACTCTTGTCATTTTTTGGCATGAAAATGGAAAAACATACGGAAAGCAAAGATATTTTCGCCCAAAATATTGACTATTGTCACCTACAGTTCAAAAATATTGTTTTTGGCTTTCCAGTTCCCACGTCAGTCAAACCCTAATGTCTTATTTGAAACTCTGTCACACATAGTAGGTCTAAGGATTGGTTCACCCACAAGCCAAAACACAGATTGACCACCATCAAAGTCCTGGTAGACCCTGAGCTAATTAGCTTACATTTTCTGTGGTTTATAGCAGACACTCAGATTTCCCATTTCAGGCGTTAAGCTCTCAGCAATCTGTGTGACAAACGCAGCGTGACACATCCCATGAATTGCTATGTTATGGTAAAAGAAAACTATGTGGATGCACACAGCTGACAATAGCCACATTGTTCGCCTCTCTCATGCTGCTCTAGTAGCACTGTTGCATGCCATCGTTTAGGGTCAGCTTACAGGCTTGTTTTTCCTCACAGACAACATCATTAAATATCAAAAGAGCAATGACCAATCACTGACAACGTGATGGGGCAAGGGGAGTTGTGATACTTATTGTGCTGTTACAATCCAGTACAGATGTTTCACTTTGAACATGTCAGTTCTTTTTCAGCTGGGAAATTACAAAGAAAATGTCAGCTGTCCTCAGTGCGTTGCTCTAGGTGGTTTTGACTGATGGAGCCCGTTGCGTTTGACATTTAGTGATTTGCTTCGAGCATTCAAAAGTGGCTTGTCACAACAGGATTCGTGGCCCAAACATGATCAGTCATTAAATACAGCTGTGTTGGAGAAAACCAAGCCATGCTGCTGAAATGGGATTTAAACTGCTTCACTGGAGAATCACATTGTAATTCTTACAACTATTAGTGAACATGGTCCCCCATATTGCCCTTAATAACAGTTTACTTGCCCCGCACAGAGGCTCGGTTTCTTCAAATTAACTCTTGAATTTTTGCCTTATTTATTCATAGAATTCACAGTGGAACAAAGAGCTTTCAGGCCCAGACTTCGGGGTCGGGATTTTGAGCGAGGCACGTCACAATGTGGTCACTGTTAGCAGGATCACGACTCGAGCCCCTCGAGAATGTGATATGAGATAATCCTCGGAAAGTGCTAAGTTGTTGAAGCATTTCAGTTTGGTAATTTGCCGCTCGCTGCCAGGAAGATAGGCTCTGAGTATACTGCCTTCAATTTGGGTCGGTGGTGACTTTCCTCTCATTGGTCCCTTCAGCAGCTGAATGGAGTCAGTGAACTGTCAAGAATGGGTCATTCAATTGTGAATATTAAGTTGTGGTTCTCAGTCAGTCAGCTGGTTGGAAGGTTGTGTCCAGCAGCAAGAAGGGAGTTGAAATCACATAAACTGCCATTGCAGAGCAAGATGTGATTGTCAAACGTTCAACAGTAGCAAAGTAGCAAAAATGTCAAGGGATTTAATTAATTTGTCCTTGTTGTGTAATCATAAAAATTAGGGCAGTGCTTAGGTAAAGAGTTTTGATTCAGTGCCATTACAGAAGCTGCCTCAAATCCCTCAATGGTGTTACATGTGGAGATGTGCTGCAGTAAACTGTTCCAAAGCCTGTAGCATGCAATAGATACTGCTGTGAAAACACAAAACTCCCATCTTCTTGATAAAATGTCAACATGGAAATTTAACATCTCAGCTGTGAATGTAATAGCCATTTATGCGCATTTTGTACTGTGTTATTTTACCGAGATGGCGTAATATAAACCAGAGTTTTCAGGTTTTTAATTCAAGCCATAAGGCAGATCGGCTGCTTATCTGGCCTCCTCCCTAGAGCTCCATTGTTACCAGGAGAAATATGGCCCTGTGGAGGAGAGCTATGCATGTGTGTGTGTGTGTGTGTGTGTGTGTGTGTGTGTGTGTGTCTGTGTCTGTGTCTGTGTGTGTACGCATTAAAATTCAGGCTCCATGTGAAACAGGTAACCAGAGAGCACATTACCTGCAGTCCCAGAGCCACAGGTCAGCTACACTTGAGCGCCTGTGCAGAGCTCCAGGCGTCTCGCTCTCACTCCCTCGCTCTCACTGGCCCTTTTGTGCCATTCACACAGAGAGGTGATTGAGTTGCATATTCAAGACTCTGCGGCTCCCAACCCCCTTCTTCAGAGGAGTGCTCCGGGTTGTCGGGGGTGTGCATGGTTGTGATTGCGTAGAGGACAAACAAATTCTGTTGCCTGGTAGGGAAACTGAGAGGCTCTCCTGTGCGAGCGGGATGTTTAAGGAGCAGGGGCCCTGGGGTCTGGCCTCTCCTTTAAGGGTCTTCAAGGCGTCCTGGAACAGTCGCCACTCTGTGATGGAGACGGCTTACGTCAACAGTCACAGCACCTCATAAGGCAAAGCAAACAGAGAAGTGTGTCCTGTGTCCCAGACCGTGAGCTGATTGTCCATTGATTACTTTCGGGTCCATGGAATTAAGAGATCCACTTAATCAACACAATGGAAATCATTATTTGACTCAAATTTGCATGCATCAAATGCCTTCACCTTTTTGGCTACTGCTGTTGTTGGGGATTTGTTTGTTTCTGGTGGATATTTTTGTCTGACATCAGTAAGGCCCAGGAGCAGCTCTCTGAACTGCTGTGAAGGCGCCCTGTGGTTCTCTCTGTTGAAAACGCACCTGTTTACTTGGAAAAAGCTGCTTCTGGGATTTTGAATAACCTAATAGCAACTCAGAGTTGGAGTCATAGTTTACCTGCATGCTCAAAGGCACCATGTAAATTGTGTTTTTTTGCATTTTTGCTTTCATATTTTCAGCTTTCCAAATTCCTTTTTCATTCTTTTTTTTTTTTTTTTTTTGGAAGCAAGATCTGTTTCCCTGGTAACACCTAAAGGTCTGACTAATACCTGGAACATTGCTACATCCTTCCCATAATTAACATGGGATTTTTCTGTAATGGAAACATAACTGTTAACAGCTAGTGGGCCAAATATTAATAACAAGCTACCTACAGAGAAGCTTTTATTTTTAGCCCCAAACAGCTATGAGACAGTCTGCCAACCAGTATGTTAGGAAACTGGACCGTTACTGACATTGCCTGTGGTTGGCAGTTTTGCCTTAATTTGAATTAATTCATCATTCTAGCTAATCAAAACATTTGCTACAGAGTTGACTGGTTTTCCTGAATTGCAGACAATTTAATTGATACCCTCCTGCACTAAATTTTTTTTTATAATATTGTTAATAATATGTGCACAGTGGTAGCACTAGTAAATATAGACACAGGTGTTTAGCACTGTGGTAAGAGACACTACCTGTGTTTGTAAACAGAGGTAAAGATAGCATGCTTTACCATATGATAATCCCAAATCACTTAGTGAATAACCACTGAAGTCACCTGAAGCAAATAGTGGCAATATAATAACTGCATTATACTAACACTGCAGTGTAGGTCTTATAGTGTGACCAACCTTCCAATGTCATGTGCCTGAGCTTTACTGTTGAATGTAATAAGCATGATATCTTGCATGCTGTCTTCCATTAAATGCAAAATATAAACAAAGCGGAAGAAGCCGAGCTGCACAATGTGCCACAGGCCTGAACACTGAGAGGCTCCCAGGTGATATCAGGCTTCATCTGATAATCTCTGATGATTTGCTGGGGTGACGCTGCTACAATATGGACTGCTGTGTTGGACTTGACTTAGCGTAGCGTGACCAGTAGCCTTTGAATATGCTGGCGTCATCTTATCTGCTTAGGTCTGTGCCAGTAGTGAAGGTTATACAGTTGTTAAACGTGCAAAACAATTGGCAAACAGTGGAGATACACAATGATTTTTTTCCACATGAAGAGGAAACGTCACAACAGTAACCCGAAGGGAGAGAGTGTGTGTGTGTGTGCGGGCATCCCATTGAATCTCAGGATTACTAGGACCTATTGTGATCCTGAAATTCTCACAGGAAGTGTTTCATCACGGTTAATAGGTCAAACTGTATAGGTTAGGTTTCAATAAAAGAGCTGGGCTGCCATAAAGGGCCTTTGGTTTTTGTATCCCTGTGAATGGTTAATATTTAACTGCCTTCTTTTGGTGCTATAAAGGGGGACTGCAGGCATTTCAAGCTAGAGCTTTTGTTGGATTTCGATGGCATCACACTGTTGAATAAGTGATTTCACGAAATTCACAGCACATTCATGATTCTTAACAAGTTGCCATGAGGTTTGATAGTGTTTATTTGAAATAATTGCCTTCCCCTTCTGGGGAATAATCCACTGATAATCCAAAATGTTTCCATGCAAGGAAATAACTTGTCAGACCTTCACTGTATAACAACATTTATTGGTTTGAGAAATTAATCACAGAAAACACAGTGCACATAATACTGGATAATAAATGGTGTTATATCACAGAGGGTTTGGCAGCATATTCATCTCCTTACTATAAACCTTAATGTTCAGACCAGAATAGGGCAAATTACTGATGGTTTTCTCTCACTATTAGGACTGAAATTATAATTTTGTCAGTATTGTGATTTCAGTTATTAATTATGATATTAAGTATCTAAAATTGTAGTAACAGAATTATTAAAATGCCTTCTGTGGTTGAAAATAACCAAGATGTTGATCTAATATAAATGAAATGTTTCAGTACAGATAATATGCCAGTACTGTGTGAATATGGTGGCAACACAAATCGATGTGCAGTCCTGGCTGCTGTTCATTTAGTCTGTTTACGCTGCTGGTGGTAGAGACTGAGAACTGATCAGTAGATGGCTTGGCACAGGACAGCTTGGCCAGAAGGCAGTCGTGTTTCAAAATCACCCCGCTCTCACTCCGAAATGTTAACATCGCAGTCCTCCCTTTATTTTTCATTTGGACATATAAAAAGACGAGAAAGCAAAAGACTAGAAAATGTGGATGATTGTTGCGTCTCTACTTGTTTTACCATTGTATTACATTCTTATAGACAGTAAAGGCTTGTAGACAGGAGCCTGTCTGAGAGGCTTTTTATTCGTTGCTTTTGTTTGAAGGCTCGCTACCTTGTGAGTGAATGAAATAGACGCATCCCATTATAGGATTAAATGCCAGTGGCTTTATGTGCTGTGTAACAGGATTGCATACCAGGTACAACGTTGCCTGGTTGTGTGAGTGGCTCTAGTAGCTGACCATCTGTGTCCAGCACATGTCTCTGTGCATGTTTAGCCTCTGATACATCATTAATGTCTGACAGGCTTCTGTCTCTGGCAGGATATGGCTTCATTTGTTAACTAAATGCTCTGAGGTCAGTTGAGTGTCACCTGTTATTAGCCATGCTGGAGGTCAATCTAAGGTCTTTATATTATGTGCCACAGTTTGAATATATTTATTAATTGTAGGGATGATATTGATATCTTTGGTTTTAAGGTTCTGATAGCCAACATACAGTTGCTGTTATTCATTATCTTAAAAGTACTCAATTTTCATGTCTAAAAATTGCAAGAAGTCAGTGTTTCCCTCTGTAATTTTATTCTTGTAATTGCATGTAAACTGTCATGTGACGTCTCCACTAAAACCAAGACTAATGAAGATATTCTAGGATTAGCAGGCTGGGTGACCCACCCTCCCTGCACCTGTACCTTTTCAGTGGTAGGAGAATCTCTGCGGCAGGTTGTTGATTTTCGTTTTAAATGTTCACAAAAACACTCAACAAATAAATGCATCAATAAATTCTGCAAAGAAAAAAAATCCTAGGTTGTATTGACTTTAACTGGTCAATTAAATAACCATTGCTGCATACAAGACCAATATTGGTCAGGTATATCTATAACCTGACTCTCCAATTTATATATGTTTTCTTTCTTAGAAGAAATGAGATGGTGAGCTACCCAAGTTCATTTTCCACCTTAATCCCACTGCATGCATTCACAATTACCAAATTTTGTAGTAAACTGCTTTATCTCTTTACCCCTTGATGCCATTTGTGCTCCCATCAGTCTGCACTGTTGCATGATTAGACACATTAAATGGGCTTAATGAGCCACCATGCTTATTGTTGGGCTTTCAAGGCATCTGGTAATGGTTGAACGGTTTGCACATTACAAGTCTCACAGATTTTTCTTTTGTCTTCTCTACTCGTGGTTTGACAGGACTGCAAAGCCTTTGTGGTAAACACAGCTGTAATTGGATGGTGAACGTGGTTGAAATATTCAGCATAGACAATTGAATATGCATTTGTACTTGCATAATGTTGACCCACATTGTTTTGATGTGCTCAGGTTCAGGAGTTTGAGTGTCAGAGTTATTTCTACGTAGGAGGAGGCAATAGCTGACACATTCAGTATCATCTTTTGCATGGTCTAATATCGTATCATCCCTGACCGTATTTGCATTTCAGTTGTATTCTCAAAACAGTCCACACCAGAGTAACACTTGAGTAAAACATTTACAGCACCACTAAAGGACTTCATTATATACGTGGAGCTATTGCAAGGCAATATGGACAAAATGGAATATCACAATATCTTTGACTGAATACCTCAATATCTATATTGTGATATTGATATTATAAGGTTGGCTATTGATGCTTTCATAAGATATTTTCACATAAGAGACTTTTGATAAACAGTCTAGTAATGTGGTTGTGATGACCAAGCAGATAAAGGCAAATAACAGAGAAGCTAGAACAGCCTAATAAGTTTAGAAAATTGCATCCCTCTACTGTAATGATGTCTTTATAAGCAGGAAAAGACAACACTTAATGTAATAATGTTGTGATATCATAAAACCCAGACGATATCTAGCCTTATATCATGATATTGAAATAATACCAGTCCTTGGCTTGTGCCACCTTTCATTAGCTGTTCCTTTAACTCTCGTGTAATTGACACTATAGCTGTGGAGCTTTGTCAGTATAAGGGAAATTTTCAATATAGGTCTCCTGGAAATTGGCATTTTTAACTAAAATTATGCTTTGGGGTCATATTCTTCAGATCCACTACACCTATTTGAATCCATAAGAGGGCATCATATTCTGCAGTATTTGAGAGGAGTCTTGGTCAGTTCAGTGCCAGTTATTGGGGAAAAAAAAAGTCAAGGTTAAGGTTTCCTCTCATATTATCTCTAAGTGCTTTCATAAGGGTGGAGGACTGATAGACTCCCAGACATAATTGGGCCAGTGGTAAGTGTTTTCTGCATCTAAGGGATTGGTTCCATCATAAAGTTGAAGTTACAAAATGGCAGCCTGCCATGCCAAACACCCTCAGCTACGCCACAGCAGCAGGCCCTTTTCAAATCACATCAACCACTTCAAAGCCCTTTCCCTAATCTCATTCCCATCTCAATCCAAAAAGCTTCCCCTCCTTCTGAAGGCTAGCCACTCCCTTATAATACAAATAATATATAATAACAAACCGTCCCCACTCTCTGAATACAGGAATGGTTTTAAATCATCCAATTAACACCGCCAAGAAGAAGAAGAATTGTTTCGGCGTTTGAGCAAATTAGCACTCCATTTCTCTGTTGCTCTGTGTCACATGTTCTCTGTGAAGCAAGTCGCAGCACAACAGATGTTCCTCCCATTCACCACGGCTTGGTAGGGAATGATGAAGCTATCTTGTCATAAGGGCCTTGTTGGCAATTTCACACAATGTATGTGTTCATTTCATGCTTTGAATTCAGTCGTGTTTTAGACTCCGTTTCACAGGAGGTGTCTGTGAGTGAAAGGGGCTTTGATTTGAGTGATGATCCACAGCAGTAGTGCAGTTTGCTATGAATTTGTTAAAGGCCTCAGGGGTCTGCCTCATTTGTTTTCATGACTACAGTCACCCCTGTCACATTTTTCTGCGTAATAGCTCACCATCTGTGAACATATTCACATTTTCTCTTTCCTCATTATTTCAACTGATCTGTGCAGGATGACTCGTGTGTATTAGAGCCCAGCACAAGGTTGACTGGTTGCAACAGAGATATTTGACCTCCAAATTACCACATATTGTTTTACCTGTGCCACTGGGCATCAAGAATATAGATTATGTAGTGGGAAAAATGCATGGTGAAGCTCTTTTCATGGATCTGCCCCCTGAAAGTTGATGATTCAAATCATCTCTCATAGACCCCCATGCAGTCGAAGTTTGTCGATGTTTTCAATGTGCATTGCAATGCCACATGAAAACGTAGTAGATCAAATGTAGCCTATTTGTGTCAAGATGTTCCTTCATGATCAAAGTGACAAATATCAATGTATGTGGTCACAGACAGAGTAAAAGAAGAATGCTGACACACTCCCCCGTCTATAGTATTTCTGTAAAAACACACTGTAAAAATATGAATTTAAGCTGTCTGATTTGCTTAATAATTTCATTGCTTATATATTCTAAAGCTATAAAAGCAAAACAAAAATAAGTTATAGTAGTTTGATTTAACCAGACATACCTGTGTGCTGTTTTATGATTTCATCTTATCATGCTGACCAAGCAGTATGGCAATCCAAATTGGACAGCACTTAAAATCTGTGCACAGCTGTCTTAATGACTTTTATAGATTTTAAACGCTCAAATGTGTTTGGATGATTCTGTAGCATTTGATTAGGATTGATTAGGATTGCTTTGATTATTATTAGCATGGTCAGTCAACACTGAAACTTGTGCCAGTGCATTTTCTGACTGCCAGAAAGACAGTGAATTTTAACAAAATAATAATATGAATGGACAAATTGGGTTGCTGAATCTGATTTGAGTTGGGTACAGCCCTGCAAAACTTTAAGGTGCAGATAATGTTATAAAAGTAGTAGACATAGCGCTGTTGCCTATGTGTTTGATTCATTTGAAGGCTTTAGGTTAGGATTAAGCCTTCCTGTTTATATAAACCTGTTGCAGCTTCGATGATGCTGCTTGCTCTAGAAAATAAGTCATCTTAATGTCACTGGTGACAGACAGACAGCTAATGCAGCACCGATCAGAGGCAATCCTGCTGAGTTTCCCTGAGCGCACCAGGCCGTGTTTGAGCCGTGGACAAATGGGAGGCCCACATGTGACCTGGCTAACTATTCCTCTGAGAGGTCGGGATTCTGCCGCAGCTAAAGCAGATTATTCTAGTAGTCTGGCCCGGCAATCTGTCTAAAGACAACCACTTCACTTCAGGTCACGAGACACAAAGCCAAGGAGATTTATTGGATCTGATAAATTCCAAGTTATTGGCAAAAGCAACGACTGGTCCTTGCAACCTTCTGCCTGTTGGGCCAAGAGGTGGTCAAGTTGAAAAACAATCATGAAATGTTCACCTACTACGATGCACGCTAAACACTGTCAGTCAGGTGAGATGTACCGTAATAAGTTCTGAGGCTGTCGGTAATTTAAATTCTATGCAGTTCTGCTACGTGTAATTAGATAAAGAATGATTTGGATATGATCTGAGACTTATTTTCCTTTATTCCCCTATTATGATGGCTGATGGTGTTTAAAATTTCATCACTTATGTCTCTGTGAAGGTCCTATACCTCCAGGTCACTGGGAGTGCTGCTGTCCAGTGTTTTTGGACAGCTCCGCCCCAACTAGTAAAGAAAATAGTAGAGAAAACTCTACTATATAATACAAAACCTTTGTGAATCGAGATCCCAGAAGTTTTAGGGGCCAAAAGCTGATTTGCAGTATATTTTCAATAAGGAAATTATTGCTTTTTGCAGTCACTATTGCTTATGAAAAATTGTTGCAGGACACAAGGCCCAGGCCTTTTTGTCCTTGCGAATTTGTCATAAGTTTTACTGAGCAGTTATAACATGTCATTTTATTTTTGTTACAGGCAGTGACTGTATTAAATGGTATCCATGTCATCCATGTCACATATTATAACCTGTTTAATTTGTGCATTTTGATAAATTTGGAGAATCTGCCCACTGCCTAGTTCCCCAGTTAGAACTTATCCCCCTGGAAGAAAAACAGAGTTTGGTGGGTAATTTTCCATTTCATTTGTGCCAACATAATACCAGTCCTGTGCAAATAGCTTGTAATTAATTTTTAGCGATTGTGTAATTACTGAGAAATACTCTAAATTATGTAATATCACGTAGCACAATAGTCATTTGTTTCGCTAAAATTGGATTTGGCAGGCTGATATTTAACGTCTCCTGAAATGCCCCCATCATTTATTTATGTTTATATAGGCTTATTTTTTATTTTTTTTAATTTATTTTTATCAGGCTACTCTCAGGAATCTTTAATATATTGATTGTAATAATGATTGTGGCACCCAGCATCAAACCTCCTCCCATTAAAGAGATAAAATCTATTTGATGTTGTGTGACAAAAAACTTCAGCGGGTTTAATTTCACTGTGCAGAATGTATTATAGTGAAGAGAATTAACTGTAATGGCTCTAAGGGAAAATTTGTATGCTTCAATTTCTGGATCTATTGTGTTGCTCATCTCATAAGAGCCAATTTTGTAAGACTCTGTAGGAGCTTGTTGGATCAGCCTTGACCAGACAGATGTGAAATGGGAGCAATTTTTAATCTTTTTGCAGTATTTAAGGCAACAAATGGATTGTGCATTCAGTGACAAAAGCTGAAATAGTTCAGGACAAAACCTTTTCACATGTCCAAATATGCTGGTGGCATATTTGGAAATTTTGTACTCAAGACTGCCTCACACAGTAATTAATGTGCTGTCTGCTGAAATAGATTGCCCATTTAGCGCATTTGGCTCACCGTGTAGAGCGCATACTGGCGGCTTGGGTTCGATTCTGACCCTTTGCTGCATGTCATCCCCTCTTTCCCCCGTCTTTCCTGTCTGTCTATACTGCCACTGTCGAATAAAGCTGAAATGCTCCCCAAAAAAGAAAGAAAGAAACAGGTTGCTCATTTAAATGAATGTTGTTGTGCCTACAATGTGTCATTGTGCTCTCTTAATTGGATAAACATAGATGGTGCGTTACAGTAAATAATGAAGCAGGCTATATTAGGTAACTCTATTCACATTGTCATCATACCAGTCTGTGGATTTGTCATTAGTACGTGCTGCAAAACCAAAAAAAAAAAAATCCTTGTTGTTTGTTCTTAATTGATTTTTTAAATTGTTTCAGTTGTTTTTAACCAAAAGGGCCATTCCAGACAGTGAATGTGGAGTTTAAGTGCTTTGTGATGGACTTGATCACATAACCAGTTCTGAATCAGAAATTGATTTAGAAGTACTAAATCAAAATGTCATGTTACATGTCATGTTACAGAGATATGTAACTGTCTGGCATACAAGCCTTCAAGTGCTCCTTGAAAGCTCCTACTTCGTCGTATATATGTCGTATATATGACTGCACCCATTCGGGTGGTTTTGTTTAGAAATAATAACAACATGGAGGGACTGGGTAACAAAAGGAGCTTTTGTTGGCTATTTTATTCTAGAAATCAATTGGCACAGAGCCACTTTGTGCTCCAGTGGCAGAGTGGAGAGCAAAAATGTGCACCAATCATATTCACTTTCAACTTATTAGCCAATAGTGGTTGTATATTTGTTTAGCACCGATTATTTGCACTGAATACAATATAATACAAGCCTTCAGCATTTGACACAGCTTTCATGCTCTTAGCCTGAAAAAAAAAATCACATCTTAAGAACTCAGGTATCATAGAGCATTTTCACTTATCCAGTTGTAATTGCCATTCGTGTAGTCTATTTGTAATTATGATAATTGCAACAGCACTTGAATGCAGCATTCGTTTCAAGAAATATTTCTCCACACATCAAAAAAAGAAAGCCCTCCTTATCACCTCTGGCAGATTATGATGCTTTTTAAATCTTTCTCCGAGCTCAAGTCCTGGGCGATGGAGATTCTTATTAACACAAGATGGATTTTTATTTAACCAGGTCACTTTCCTACTTTGTATTCATTACATTTGGGCCACATGGTTATAGGCTGTGTTTGAGACGCGCCAAAGTAATGTGCATTAAATTAA
Source organism: Neoniphon sammara (assembly GCA_900302535.1). Taxonomy (NCBI): domain Eukaryota; kingdom Metazoa; phylum Chordata; class Actinopteri; order Holocentriformes; family Holocentridae; genus Neoniphon; species Neoniphon sammara. The sequence continues at coordinate 18,061 of OMKZ01033162.1, read as the reverse complement.
GTGATTTTCTCCTTGTAGTTAATTAGGCTATCACACCGGTTTACTGTTGTAGCATGAATCAGCTTGAATGCATGACCTGGCCAAATTGCATTCATCAGACAGTTTACATTGAAATTGATTACCTTCTGAATGGAGCTCAATAAGCTCTGCCATCGGAAAATGGGACTAGACTTTAGGAGGAATTGCCTTCATTCTTCGGTAGCTTGTAAAACACAAAGCGTTATCTTTGTGCTTTTAGTTTTGGTTAAAGTAAATGAATCAAAATCAATGGTGTTACTGGTTGTAAAATGCAAAATGCCCTAATAGACAATGTTGTGGCTCTACTCAGTCTACCATAACAAAATGCAGGGATTTTTTTACATCATTTGGAGGTACTTTGTTTTTTTGCATTGCCATCGTGTGTTCAGGTTGTCTAAGCAGAAGATCTGTGCTTGGTCACCCAGCTTCTCTGTGCACCACAGTGTGCTGTCAGCCACAGTCAGCGTCACCTATGCAGATCAGTAGCACAGGGAGGCTGGCCACTCCTCTGACTGTGGAGTGAGCACATATTGGCTGTAAGAGAGCTCCATCTCCCCTGCATCAGCTCTGTTTTCTAATCCAGCCCAAATGTGTCACTCACTGCAGCTTTTTTCCTGCAGCCGCCAGCTAAAACAGAATTCTGTCTGCAGCTGGGCTGTTTCCCAGGCTGACTCGAATACAAACGCTGCTGTACACGCTCCGGGCTCAAAGTCTTCATCACAGCCTTCATCATCCCAATGATACCCCCTGTCAGAATTCATTCACTGATATGGATTGAGGTTGTGTCCGTTTCTCAGAACATTACATGGCATCAAGAGGGGTTTCATCAATCTGCTAAAAGACTGCCCTCAGTTTCAATAAATTGAACAACAGAAATCAGCACATTGTAGGTTATGGATGGGCACCTGTGGGCCATGGAGGGCTAAGAGTATGCAGGGTTTCATAACCAAAACCTACATCAGCTGATTTCACTGATTAGTTCCCCTGAAAACGGTCGTACCCTTGGTGCCGATCCCTTTTGGTGGTTCTGAAAATATTGTGAAAAATGCCCAAACCTCATTAGTATTTTAGTTAAGCTACAGTGATAGAACATAAAGGTCAAGTGGTGTGAGAAAACACTGATGAAATGCCGTTATGAAAAAGATGAGATGCAAATTACCAATTAGTGCAGGTGAGGGACAAAACCAAACAAAGGGCATATGAAGATATCTCGCCTCAGGACAGAAATGGTTGCTACAGACTAAACTCTGACATTTTCTCTCTCTGTATCTCTCCTGCAGTTAATAAGCACAAACCATGGATTGAGACGACGTACCACGGGATCGTAACAGAAAATGATGACAAAGTGCTACTGGACCCTCCTCTAATTGCACTGGACAAGGATGCTCCACTGCGCTACGCAGGTGAGAGAGGAGTTTGAATGCCACTGCTGCTCCTGTACTCCCACTGCTTTAATTTTCCCTGAATTACTCTCCTCTCCTCTCATTCTCACGTAAAATAAAAGCGAACACACACTGAACACACTGAGATCTTGAACTTAAAGGTTCAAGATCTCTTTCTACACGATGGATACAGAGAAATGGTTCATCTAAGAAGGCTGTGAATTTGAGAGAAATTGCAAGGGAATTGATGTTTATTTTAGAGAGACATGATCATATTGCACATGAATTATTTATAGACTTAACTGAAGATTCCTGTAAATCAGACAGAGTGGAGCTTTGCTTATGATGAAGGAAGTGCAGCCCTAAATCTTGTCTTTGTGATCATAAGTACTTCATGTTTAATATGTGAATGTTTCTTTTTCTCCCCTGGTGTTTGTTATATAATATGGACGCTCTAATACCACAAATTATATTCGCAACTACTTTCATATATTTTCTGTGAATTAGGTGAAATTTGAGTATATATGTGCGCCTATACGTCATAAATCAGTATTAAAGGATAAAATAATTGTCAAACCTTACCTACCTCCCTTGTTAAAGCTTCAGTAGCCAATCATTTATGCACGGGGAGTAGACATATTTGGTTAGATGGCATTCTGCATATTTGATGTTTTACGACACTGCTGTATACAGCTGGCCTCCATGTCCCCCACATTGGCCCTTTTGATATCCAGATCAATCAAAGTTCCCTTTAATGTTTTATTTTCCCAGAGGAGAAGCACAATTAGAGCGCTTTATGTGCCAAGGCAGCATTAGGCCTGGAGTTTTTAATCACATCAGGATTGACTTTGGCCACGATTCAAAGCACCATGGCACTGGAAATGATTTCCCTCCATCCCATGAGTTCTGTGATCTTTTGTCAGCTACTCCCTCCCTACCCAACGCCCCCACTTGCCTTGATATGACCATATTTACCCCAGATTATCTCACTGATTGATTTATCTAGATGTCTACCATGCATGTGACTATCTCAAAGAAGACACTAAATGTTTTACAAATCAGTGGTATGTTTCAAAATAGTTAATTTAGATCCATATTATATTTGACTCAAACAACCTGGCGGCGCAGATCGTTTTGAAGGTAGAAAACCGCAGCACAGAGCCGATAATTTCAAAGGGAGTGGGATTGAATAGTATTCCCATTCATTGCATGATGCTCGTCTCCTTTCACAGTAAATTAGTGTTCAATGCCGAGCTCGGTGCTCTCTCTTCTTTCAGCTGGGGCTCCCTTTTTTGATGAGCAGGGCTTTGCAAATGGACAGCGTGTCCCTGTGAACTAGCTCTCCCAAACACCCAGCGCTCCGGCTTCACGTGGCAGCAGGGGTGACCGTCTCTGCTGTGCCATCCTCCTCCTCCTCCCGGTCCGTCCTTTTGTGCCACCAAACAAAGTTCACTGTAAAGCTGACCCACTAGTCACAGAAGCCCAGTCACAAGCACAAATCAGCAGATATCAATGGGAATAGATGAATGTGTGGCACTTAGAAGGGCATATGTGATTGTGTATTAGTGTGATGCACTGCAGGTCTGGCTTTAAATGCCAGTCTGTGTGTGTGTGTCGTGGGTTCAGTGAGGCAGATTGGAGCAGCAAGGGTTGAAACCTAAGCCCTTGTAAGCTTGAAAATGAGCTCAGCATTCATGGATGACTGTCCTGAAGAACAAGCAAGGGACACAAAACAGGGAGCATTTACCCACGAGATTTGGGTTACTTGCTTTAGGAACATTAGATGAGGTGACAGTGGAAAATGGTCTTCTCTTACAACAGCTATTCTTGTTTCTGCATCTACAGCACAATTCCCGCTAAACGGAAACAACAGCTGCCACACCACTGAATATGTATAGGGCTGGTTATGTGGTTAATATTCATATCTATATTTTGCTGTGTGTGTGTGTGTGTGTGTGTGTGTGCAGTGCCGGCAGATAGTTGAATACTGCATGTCCAGAATCGTAGGATCAATGTGTAACAGTAAAACAGAACCAGGAAGTTGGCGGCTGGAGCTGAGAGATGTGACTAGACATGAAACTAGAGATGCACTGATACTGAAACAGATACCAATATTGGTGCCGGTACCGACCTAAAATTGAGTATAGATACCGAAGATAACCAAAACTAATATCTGATACCAAACACCCTGAGCAACATGAATAAAAGCAAACTGTCTTGATTTTCTGTATTTTTGGCATATAGAAGAAGACTATTTCTCAAATTGTGTGGAAAAAGAAGGATTTTTATGTTAGTTATTTTGTTCAGTGACCCCACACTAATGGTCCAATTAAGCCTACCCTATGCAGTGAAGGTAATGGATCCAAACTCTGTATCGGTCGACACTTAAACTTTCGCACTCAGCATTGAACAAGTGTTATTGATGCGTCCTTAGCTGCGACCAGTGAACCGCCGAGGAATTTCCCAAGTCGTAGTGTGAGCTGGTCATTAGCGTTGCGGTGAACGCGGAGCCCCAGCGCTCCCACTGCATGGCTGGACTCAAACAGCAGCCTCTAATGGGAAATCTATTTCTAATTGTCTAAGTGAAAACAGAATGGTCATGTCCAACCCACAAGAGGCCCTGACTGGGATCAATCAGCCAGGGCCTTAATCAGCCAAACAGAAAAGGAGTAAAATGGATGTAAGATTTGTAATGTCCTCGATCATTTTTTAGATCTGTACTTCTTACTGGCGCATCACCTTGTAAATGCATAAATATTTAATTATTAGGAAGTAAAGTGAGCCTCTTGTCAGGAGCCATATGCACTGTGTTTTGTAAAGTAAGATAAACTTGATGTGTGTTGAAGGACTTTGAAAGCAAGTGACTTAACAAGTCTGAATTGCTGAAAATAGGTTGATTTTTTAAAATGTTTTCCCTGTCAGATGGCATTTGAGGTTTTGTCATATTTTCACTAGTTGTTTCTTCCAAGAGTTTGCCTGAGCCATTAACAAGACAGCAAAAACTTGGACAGAAGTGGCTTTTATAGATGTTTTTTAACCCCTTCTTCATTTCAACGGGCAGACAACTTCTTGTGCTTATGAGAAACTGAATATCAACTCTGTCAAAGTGAATGTGTAAGCAAATGGCAAGAGTATCTCTTCCTTCCTGTCCTATCTGTTTAATCTCTGATCTTTTACCTCCTCCTTTACTGATCTGGGTTTATCTTTTCTCCCTTCCTTGTAGAGAGTTTTGAGGTGACCCTCACCAAAGAAGGTGATGATGGGCTCTTTCTTCTGCCTTGTGCTCAGTTGTTACTATTAACCCACTAACGCAAAACAACATCCACACTTTATACAGAAACTCCTGTCATGCTCTGTAATCTCCCCATTTGGTTTCGCAACTTTACGTTTTTTCTCACCCTGAATTTTTTGGAGTTACAATAACTGGATGAAAAGTGTGATGTGGGGCTGAGTGTATTTAGAAATATCTGTGCATGAGACATCCATTGCAGTTTGCAGACCCTAACAGTTTTTCAGCTGTAACCAGGGAAAAAAATGCTTAAAACAGGAGTTCTCCATCATGTTGCTGCCATTTTGGCCAATTCAATCCTTTAAATTAACCAATACGAAAGGCAAAGCCAATTTTAAGCCGATTTACTAAGAGAAGAAATCTAAAATGCCAAATCATTGATTTCACAACCTGTCACCATCCTTGGTAAATGCAATTGGATCATAAATTGACACAAGAATTTGGTATTTAAGAAGATCAAAGTCGTGAAAATGTAAACCTGTTTGAATATCTATATGCCATAAAGACATTAACTGTGTCAGTGGTGCCTCGCTCTGAGCTTCAAGACCTGTGCACAGTGACTCCTGTGGACTCTGCAGAGTCTTCAAAGGAAAGCCGCTGAGATTGTTAACTAATGCAAACTCTCTCTGCTGCAAAGTTTTTGTTGTTGCATCTTTGCCTTAGTGGAACTCTTAAGTTGATTCTCCACCACTAATCTCTACCATAGCATGGCTGCAGTTGTCATTTGATGTGGATGTCAAGCAAGTTGATATTTCTAACCCCGGTTCTCATCCAGTGCTTTTTGTTTTTGAATACTGTTATTGTACCAGTTTAGTTCTCTGATTTCATTTTGTATTCATTTCTTGATAGTTTGGGGTGAGAGGCAAAATTGCACAGGAAGACTTCCCTGTATACAAAAACAAACAAACAAAAAAAAAAACTTTTTAGTGGAGATGCTGTCCTAAAGAAACTTAAATTTTTTTCTCACAGAGTTAGGTTTTGACTACTGAAACAGTGCCAGACCAACTTATAATGCTTTCTAATGTGAAGAATGTTTGGTTTTGTTTACATTTCCTTTCTTTATTTTGATTATTGTCTTCTAAGATAGGCTGTAATATTTATTAATTGCACAGATAAATGATCTTCAACACAAATAGTGTTCTCCTCTTTGTATCTTACTTTTGGGCTTGGTTTCATGAGTTTGATTTGAAATATCTTAAGTACTCCTGTGAAATGCCTGTCCACATCTTTTTCGGTTTTCTACCTGCATGACTGGATGCAATGTTATCAAGTGGCTTGGACAAGACACTCAGTCTATGATACTAAATGTCCCACACCCTTTCCCAACTCCCTCAAATACTCACTCATACAGCAGTGCTTTTGGCTTCCTCCACAGACACCACCTACCCCAGTGTACAATCCCCTGGCTCCCAAAACCTTTGGCTGATATTATTTTTTTTATGCGTGAATTTATGGTTTTGTTCTTAACATATTCTTTGGTTTGAAGAATGTTAATTTCCCACCTGCCTTCATTTTTTTCTGAGCCGATTTTCTTTTGACTCTTGACGTGTTCAGGTGAGATTTGCGGCTTCAGGATCCACGGGCAAAATGTCCCCTTTGAGGCAGTGGTCCTGGACAAGTCCACTGGCGAGGGGGTCATCCGGGCCAAGGACAAGCTGGACTGCGAGCTGCAGAAGGAGCATACCTTTACCATCCAGGCCTATGACTGTGGAGAGGGTCCTGATGGAGCCAACATGAAGAAATCCCACAAGTAAGTCCCAAGTACCCATTGCTTAGCTCTGGGTAATCTAGATTTTCTGATTAATTGTGATCTTCATTTGAAATCCCAAGATCAATCTTTTAATCTATGCATTTTTTCCATTTGAAAATTTTTGGCTGAATGTTATTTGTAGCGCGCCTCTGGTCCTGCAGATGTTGTCTGTTGAACTATTAGCCTACAGAAACTCAGTTGACCAAATTACATGTTTTGAGCAAACATTTGAACAATGGCAGATGCACATCAAGTCTAAAGCCAGATGTCTTGATGCATTTTGGATTTAGAAACCATAAAGAAGAGGTGGATAAACAAATCTACATGTGAGCTGCAAAATTAGTCTTGTGACTGAAATGTCCTTAACTGGACTGATACGGAAAAATTAAATCAAAATCATTGTCGAATTGAATCAGGAAATCAGTGCCAATACACAGCCCAACCATGACTGTCCCACAATGGGCAATGGCCTGAGCCTGCAAGAGCACCAATGTGTCCCCCTCCACAACTAAATTCACCGCTAAATGACCATGACTGCATTTAAAGTAATCACAGAACAGTCTTTCAGCCCAGTGCATGCTGGGATAGATTCCAGCCTCTTGTGACCCTGACAGAGCAATAGGCAGGGAAAGAAAATCAAAGAATGAAAAAAAGAGTTGGTATAGTACTTTGTTTGGAATCATTGACTGGCTGAGTCTTGCATTCAGACATCCACCTCAAAGTGAATAACAATGAAACTGGTTATTGAAAGTAAACATAAAAGGGAAACCAACCTTTTCATATCTGCATTGACTAAGTTTGCTGTCCATTTAAAAGGGATCATCAAAATAGCTATCCATGCTATTCATTAATCCCCCACCTTCTCATCATCTATGTTAATAACAATGCAACACTTTGATATGTTAAATGACTGGTAAGAAATCTGTTATTAGTGATGAATGTTTTTTTTTTTTTGACCATGTCATAACTTGACCCCTTCAGGGCCACTGTCCACATCCAAGTAAACGACATCAACGAGTACTCACCGGTGTTCAAGGAGAAGTCCTACAAAGCCACGGTCATCGAGGGGAAGAAGTACGACAGCATCCTGAAGGTGGAGGCGGTGGACGCCGACTGCTCGTTCCAGTTCAGCCAAATCTGCAACTACGAGATCGTCACCCCCGACGTGCCCTTCACCATCGACAAGGATGGTAAGGACCTTCACGTAGCAGCCCGGTCCCAAAGCCTGTCAGAAAAGCTGCAGTGGACGCCTAAAAGCCACGATTTTATTGACTCAAATCACATTGTCTATTGATCTGTGTAAAGAGTGGTGCTGCAAGACTGTCGTTTAGAATTCACCACAGCTTGTTGCCTTTGGAGATGAGGACGGTCCCCTTTGAAATGTCACCCAAGTCGATCAGCCATTTCGTGTCGGGCTGTGGGTTTATTTATCCTCCTGCCTCGTAAAAAATTAAAGACCCCATGAAACAGAAGTCCAAGCTCAGTTGATGTGATGCCTGGCTCTTATAAATGGGAAATATGGACAGAGGTTATGTGAGTTGAGAAGAGAGCGGGTGCATAATGTTAGCGATGGTGTTAGCCAAGCACTCAACGATGGCAGCTAATTCATGTTTGTGATGGATGCAAGAAAAACAAAGATGCGGAGATGAAATATGATCATAGCCAAACAAATTCTGTCAGTTTTTTGGAAATCTCTAGCATGCTAATCAGTCTGTTTTGCTCTGACTGCACAATGAAACTCAAGAAGTGTTTAACAATGAAACATTTTTAGGCTGTTTTGAGAGTTATTTTCTTTGAATCTGAATTTTCTCAGCCTAGACTATTTAATATTTTGTTGGTCAACTCAAAAGCCATTTCATGCTTGTGATTTTTAAGACCATCTGAGCAATTTGTGGCATAATACTTTATTTCCTAGCACAGCTGCAGCTTTGAAATCAAACAGAGAAAGGCATTGGCACTCATCCTGTTTTTTGTTTTCTGCTTTGCTCAGGCTACATCAAGAACACAGAGAAACTTAGCTATGGCAAAGAGCGCATGTATAAACTGACTGTGACCGCCTACGACTGTGGGAAGAACCGTGCCTCTGAGGATGTTCTGGTCAAGATCAGCGTCAAGCCCACCTGCAAGCCTGGCTGGCAAGGTATGAAAGCTAACCTCTAACTCCCACCAGCTCGCCAACCACCATCATGCACCGGCTGGGTGTGTCTCTGTTGAACAAATGCACTCCACCATGCACGCAGAGTACACACAGTATGCCATTGTCAAAAGGTTATTTAAGTGCTTTGAGCCATAAGAATTTAAGTAGGCTGCTTCTTAATGTGGTGGTGTTCAGTCATGTTGGGGCTGAGGCAAAGCTTAAACCTAAATCTCAAAGCACAGCTGCATAGAGGTGTAGTCATAATTATGCAGAATTACTAGGTAGTTAAAATAGACAGGCCACTAATTTGAAAACAAACCCGGCAACAATGAATAGGAAGCTCAGATAATATCAGCTCTTCAGAGAGAGAGAGAGAGAGAGAGAGAGAGAGAGAGAGAGATGCATGCACTCCATAATAAAGATTTTCTCCAACCCTTAAAATAAAATCAAAATAAGAATATGCATCAGGCCCATGAGGGTTGAATAAATAGGATATAATTAAGTCAAAGCTAATTAAAAAAAAAAGAAAAAGCCTACATTATACAATTGACTGCTCACACAAATTGCTGATTATATTGCATAGAAAATTAACTCATAGGCTGTTTTTTGAAGCTAATGCCATCTTTACACAGCTGACCTGGCATAGAGCTGTGATAGAATTAATTATAATCATTTCCATATGCGTTCTTTATCCACCTTTTACCCAGTATAATCATCTTCACGCTGTGTGTGGATGATAATTATGTGATGTTTCAAAAAGGCCATTTATACATCCAGCAGAGGCATTAATATCTGTAGGTATGTCAAGTGGACAGTAGATGACTGTTTGCCACAGTTTTCCACTGATAGCTCCATCATATCACCCACTTCACAGGTGGTGGATCCCTTGTTGTGCCATGAGATGGTTACCACGGTAACCACGGTATTTGTTCTACTGTACTCCGGCTTTCATTTACACAGAACACACACGGGGTCAGGCCAGGCTTTTCTCCTCAGCTGTGGGCCGAGTCAGGACCACATTATTTTAACCTTCCTACCTTCCTGCCCGTCATGTTTACACACAGATTGATGCTGGATCTGCTCTGCCTTTTTAGATGCACTGTATAAAGATGACTTCTGTTAGACTGTGAGTTAGGGATGTACATCTGCGCCAGTGCTGGGCTGAAATGGAGCATCATATATAACCCACGACCAATATCTGATATAGAAAACCCTGAGTAACATGTCAGGATAAAAGCAAACTGGGTTGGTTTTCTCTGTTTTTGGCACACAGAAGCCTATATTTCTGATGATGGAATGGTGGGAAAATGAACGATTTTATCTCAATTGAACATAAATGAATGGTCCAAGCCTATGCTGTGCAGTGAAAGTGATGGATCTGATGAATATAAATAAGATTTGTATTCAGTATCAGTGTCAACATTGGAAAAGTGGCACTGTTCATCCCTACTACAAGTAAAATGCATCGAGTGGTCTCAAACTTGCACGACACACTTGACTTTGACCCAAGGCGCAGCAGTGTGCCTCTGCCCAGCGTGTTCTTCTCTTAATGAATAAGCGCTATCGACAGCCCCGGTATCGACTGCCTGCTTGTTATCGTTTCTGTGCTGAAGGGCATCTTTTCTCTCTGTCTCTCTGTCAGGCTTCAATAAGAGGATTGAGTATGAACCTGGCACAGGCAGCCTGGCCCTTTTCCCCAGCATGCACTTGGAGACCTGCGATGAGCCAATCACCTCCATCCAGGCCAGTATTGAGCTGGAAACCAACCATATTGGAAAGGGCTGCGACCGAGACACCTATTCTGAGAAGTCCCTGCACAAGCTATGCGGTAAGTAACAGCTAGCCAGACATTTCATATATATTTTCTAATGAGTCATTGTGTCTAGTGAGTTTAATTTACCTAATAGGAGGCTTCACTTCAAATAGTTATTATCAGTGGTGCATCACTGGAATTGA
>OMKZ01033161.1:81419-96233 GCA_900302535.1 Neoniphon sammara | reverse complement strand
ACGTCTACTGTGACCTTATTACCCATCTGTTTCCCTGTATGCGGCCCGGGCAGTAAGGCAGAATTCAACCTGGAGTCAGCAGCCTTGCAGCTGAGAGAGAGGGAGGGTTCTTCATGAAAGCCCTCGCCAGGCATAAATAGTTCCATCCATCTATCAACTAAACAGGTACAGAAAATCAAGAAAGGCAAGATGTCAGGATTGTGTGTTTCAAATGGTTACTGCTGAATTAGATTATCTGTAGTCTACCTGTCATTTCCCTTGTGGTGCAGGTGGCTAAATCAAGTGTAAACTTAATGCAAATGCCTACTGTTAACTGTTATGTAGGACATCTGCATTGTAAGGAATTAGAAATGTGATAATACTGTACATGAATGTTTTGAAGCAAGGAAGATCAGCTGATAAATCTACATTTGCTCAACCTGTTGTGTGTGTAACCTGGTCCTGTGCAGCAAATACAGGAAAAAAGTTTTTTCTGTCAGTTCAGTGGATAGAATATCTTCTTTGCAGTGAGTTTCTGTTTGTCTGTGTGAGTGTCAATGTGTGTACAAAATATAAATACAAAGAAATATAAGGAATCATACTTGTAAACTTTTGACAGACATGCTTGACCACACAGAGAGGCATACTTCAGAGCCACATGCATGCCAAGTACAAACAAAAGTGCACAGACAAAAGTTCCCTCAAACGCCTTAATCGTGCATCATTGAGAATTTTAATTTTTATTTTATTATTATTATTTTTATTTTTTTCTGTTTTTGAACCTCTTTGACAAAAAAAAGTATTAAATATGGACCTTGAATGAACTTTGATGCCTCTAGGTTCTATGTCCTCACTTGCACTCTTTTGTTTTTTTGTTTTTAGTAGTGCAATAGCCCTGCAGAATTAATATTACAGGATTACTAAGCATCTCTTCTCCTCATAGAGTGAGAGGGGAGTGGGAGTTCAAACATCAGATATGGTTACCTAAGCCAGGGTTTGAATTGCAGCGACATACTGTAGCTAGGATTAGGAGCACTCATGGGAAATTTCCAACTTTCTATTAATTTGAAATTACACCAGTTATTAACATTCTGCATATTTTTTTTTTATCCGTGATGTTTTCTCCCATCTAGACTGAGGAGTGTTTTTACTTTTAATAAACTGATGTCTTAAAATTGATATTTTGTGTAGAGTTGCACAGTCTTTCATGCACAGTACATTTTCTCTTACAAATGATATGATTGGTGTGACCTGTTCTAAACTCCTGACTTACTGTGAAACAAGCTTCAATTTTGAAGTCCAGACCATGCAGACTCAAATGATCTAGTATGGATGTACTCATGTAATACTTTCTATATGCACAGGGGGGCAGTATTGCTGTTGCAGTTGAACACACCATTGCCATGGCACAAAGCAAGGTTAACAGAGGAGAGCTCTGAGAATGAGCAGACATCACCAACAGCACCACATCATGCACAACTCCCCCTGCTCTCCACTACAGAATTGATGACTGACAGCTATAGTAACCTCTGTTGTACCTGTTTCCCCGAGCTTGCTAATTTGATCTTGACAAATGAGATCGTGCCATGTAGCTACTGTTGCTGTTGTATTTATTCTTGTTGTTGTGTGCTTATTTTTAACAATGCACTTTTTGTATGCAAAGAACATTGCTGTGAAAACAGACATTAAAGATATCTAATCTAATCTAATCTAATCTAATAAAAACCATCAAGCTCGAGGAAAATGCGGGACGTGTTGCTGATTGCCTTACATGAAAGTAACTTTCCCTTCTGATTTACAGGGGCCACATCCCATTGACAGACAAGGGTTGAAAGCATCAAAACATTCCTTTGGCAAAGATGTGATACTAGATGACTGATGGCTTTTGAATGTAAACTCTTGAGTGATGTGTGGCCAAATCACTACGATAATACCCCTCTTAAAACTTTGATACACTGATGCATTCATCACTTTGGATTATGAAGCTCTTGCTATACCCAAATGAGTTTAGCTGTTTGTCGTTTGCATTAGCAGTAAAATGAGTCCAAAAGCAAGAACTACTCACCCATCACCAACTAAAATGGGTCACCTAGACCAGGTTTGCCCATTCAAACAGGGTGCAAAACAAAAGTATCTTTCCAGCCAGTCATTATCCACTGACTCTTTTGGCTTTTGTTTCAGATGATGTATTTAGTCTTATACATTACAGCCATATAAATTTGCTCACATAGGATTTAGTTCTTGTTATATCCACTAGGTTAGAGGTGTGTGCCACCTGCTGTATTTTTTGGTACATCTCTTTGGGCAGTTAGAGTAATTAGGCATTTTCTTTTGTAGACAGATAATTTTTGAGGTAACTCTCTTATTCATTTCATTCCTTAGGTGCCAGCCTTGGTCCTTTTCTCCTACAAACATTTATCAACTGTGTTGTGCAGTTTTTCACCTTATAGTCACTTCACCGCAGTGAATACATACATGGGACATCTTTATGTTTTAATATTCTTACTTTTCCTACCAGACACTTCTGGGCCATGCGTTCTTCTCTCCTTCCCTTTAAGACAATCATAATAATTGTAAGATGTCTACACTCATCCACCAACTTGAGCCAAGCCCTTCTTTCCACAGTGCTATTTCAATGTCAAACTACTGTCTGTTTCTAGTCATGTCTCCTTTACATTATGCTTTTGTAGTGGTAAAAATAATTTCTTTGACTTTCTGTGTCTGCAGCATGTATCTGCATTTTGTGAAATTTCAGGTACCATCTGACATATGCACATGCAAATATGCTCCTAGAAAAATTACCTAACCCCTGGCTCAAAATTGCTAAATACACTTTATTGTTAAATACACTTTAGCTTGCCAAGACTACTGATATGTTCAGATTTCTCAATTTGATCACAATATTACTTAATGACAAGCACAATGTAGAACTATTTCTGTTCTGTGTGATATTTTTGTGGAGCTATCAGTGTGGTAATATGTTATAACATGTAAACACATGAGCATATGTCAAGTGAAGCACGGACACTCAATACAATTGTTTCAGGTTCTGGCGCCCTAGGCTAATAGAAGAAGCCCAACTTTATATTCAGGGCTCACACATTCAGTAAATGGAGTTGCTTGTCTGTCCCCTGTCAAGGATTTCAGCTGACAAGTTTATGTCAGTCCCTGAGGTCCGTGAAGCCTTTGCTCATTCAGTTATCCTGGGACATCAGCGTGCACACATTCAGGCAGACTGAACTAAAAAGAACTGAACTGCTGCACCAGCATTTGCGGTATCAAGGAACACCTGCCTGAAAGCTGGTGGGGTGAGAATAGGAGTCCCCTGACCAAGATAATGACTCTGAAAGCTCATGAAATTTCCTACCACCGTCCCTACTTTGGTCTGACTTCTCCTCAGCCTCTGAAGCTCCCAAATTTCATTCCTGGTTCAGCTCCAGTGAGGATTAATGTGAACCCTCAAGAACAAGAGCCAGAGTGGACAGTGAAAATGATACTAATGTATGGTTGTTTATAATCTGTAGTTGGTGATTCTCTTCTTTTCATGGGAGGGTGGTACATTTTGATCAGAGTTAAAAAGAAACCAAATGAGATTATAATCTCAGGCTATAATATTACTATTTTACATACAAGTGAATTGTCACTTGTACGGCAGCATTCTCTGGGCTTTGTCATAATCTACACTTCTTGCAGTGCAGCACATATCAGATACTATGTGAAATCCAACGAGTGTATTGAATGCACACTACAATATGCAAGTATTCAAATGTATGGAAAACCACATCTAGTAGAATAAATTATTATTAGTTGTATACATTTTTATTCAACTTTGCAATTTTTGAACAAATAATTTAATACATGCAAGTAATCTGTTTCTGTCTTTCTTAGTGTTGATCTTCTGCACTCGATAGCACAAGAGAGCTGTTGGTAAACAGAGCATTTTTGCATTCTTCCGTAGGCTCTTTTTTGTGCTGACAAAACATAAAAAAGAGGAGAATAATTTGATGATTTTTCATTATTATTATTAACTTATTATACTATGGTACAGATGTGCTATAGTTTCAATTTATTCTCAGCAGATATGGAAAACCTCAGCTCTTATTTTTTTATTTATATTTTTAGTCAACTAAGCAGGTCTCTCCATCCTGAATGTTTAATTAGTCAAAGGAGGGTGTGACCTACATAGTCTCACTGGGGCAAACGAGGAATGCGACTGGTCACCTGATCTCCAGCTCCAACCCCCTTCCTGCCCGCCCCTCTAAAATCAGAGGAGCCCTGTTAATCTAGATAGTGAATTGACTACGGCTGCTGTGAAAACAAGGGCACTTGAGTGTGGGTCAATGAATTGATGAGGTAACACGGTCATGTGATGTGTGCCTGGGCTGCTGCCGGTTTGTTTGAGTATCCTGGCAGGAACCCTCTCTTCTCCTGTTACAGGACAGGACAGGCAGTATGTGACCCATGTACCTTTGAGACACTTAAGACTCTGGTATGGTTTCAGTCAGTGACGTGATGTGGACCTATACTTGCCTGGCTGCCAACTGACATTCAGGTTAAGTTGGGATGTGTGCCAGACAGAAGACAGGAAGGGCGAGGATATAATGAAATGGTTTAAATCTAATTTCAATTGCGCCAAATGTGAGTTCTTCCGATACCTAAATCTACAGCATTAGCCTGTACAGCATTTCATGATGAACGCTTTAACTTTTAGAGAATTAATTATTTTAGCAATTAACTTATTAGATCACTGCATTGATCTCAGTTGTCTACATGGCATTACAAGAGTCTCCTGTATCATATACTGACAACATCAACACCGTAAGCAAGCGCTGCCATCATGATGACAGCTTTTATGAACATATTTTTCAGTTGAAACTGCCCTCCAACAACCTGTATGAGTGATGAAACGAGGTGCGCCATGGGACTTAGGCAGGATTTAAGTGGCACTAGGTGGGAACCTGGTGAGGCTGCTCTTATTAATAATGCAGCAGCGTCTGAAGCGGCAACACAATCTCTTCCTACCACCTGGAACTTCCTGGTACTGGCACATGTGACTAAAGCACTTAAAGCACTCACCTTGGAACTGGTTTTGTATTTAGTTTTCATTATATGTATTTTTTTTTAAGTTTTGGCTATTATAGGTTGACAACCACCAATGACTTATGTTTAGTGTCCACTGCAGTATGCCTAATATCACTTACATTTTACATTCTAAGTTATCCACATATCCATTTTCCGATCCAGCTCAGAGTTGTGGTGGCAAGAGGACAAAAACGGTCCAAATGTCCTATTGGCCTGTTCTGTGCCCCCGGTGGACCACAAGGCCAAGATTACAAGCTCTATTTAAAGAGCTTCTGAAAAACACAATTTGGCAGGATATTGCACAGGTTGTTCTCAGCAGGGGTTGGGAAATGTTAAGCTTGACTAGGGACATTGTGGGACAATTACCTTGAGGATCTCTTTACCCTGATTAAGGAACTAGTTTACTACAGCTAAGCAGTTTAAGAAGTTTCATTGGAGTTCTGAACCCTTTTCTTTGGCATAAGTCACAATGATCATCAGTGGTAATTTGTCAGGGATGGACAAGATCCATCTTGAAATGCTGAAGGTTCTGGATATTGTTTGACTTGTCACAGTCCTCTCTGGTTTTGTTTTGTTTTTCTTGTTTTCTGTTTTTTGTGTATATTGTTTATGCCCTGTATGTCCCTCACCAGATCCTATAAATCTTGTTCAGCCTGCTGTATCCCATATTGCATTCTGCATTATCATAAGTAAAGACTTATAAACCAGAACTCGGCCTCTGGCTCTACATTTGGGTCTTCATGTCTGTATTCCTGTGTCAGGACTGTTCTTTATTGTTTGGATTTCATGAAGAGTGTCCTTGGACTGACAGGGGTAATGGACCCTATTTTCAAATTATACTCAGGCCAGTAATTGAAGCTTATATTCTTGAGGAACAATATAGACTCCATCTTGGTTGGGTGAACAAGCTTTTTACACACTTGTAGATAATTGAGGGGTTCATGAGAATTTGTTAATGCTGTATACATGTGTTTTGTGCATTTGGAAAGGGCTTGCCACCATGTTATCTGAAGTATATCGTAGGAGGTGCTGCAGAAGTAAGAGGTGCCGTGGTTGCTGCTGCAAGCTACTTGGTTTCCTGGACATTTGCAGTAAGAGCTTCGTTCACATACTTAACCTCAAGTCAAGGAAGGAGAAGATATGGAAGAGATGAGTTTTCAAGTTGTGATAAAGGATAAGGAGTAACTGTTCTGTCCTTATTGGAGAGGGATAATCATTTCTGATGTTTGTTTGGAAACTCTCAGGACTTAGTAATAGCAAAACACAGAGCCTGACTGGAAGTGTACAGCAGGACCATGATATGGAGATATTAATGTATATCTCCTTGAGTAGCTTTGACTTTGATCAAAGGGGGATCATTTTTTGTTTTCTATGAACTGTGGGCCTGTAAAGCCCTTTGTGACTATAATTGTAATTAAAGGCTCTTAATAAATTTGAACTTGAACTTGAACTGTCTGATTTATTATATATTATAGAGCGCAAGCCTGCAGGATCAGGATTTGTCTGTGATGCCAGCTTTGTGGGGCATTAAATAATAACAGTGTAATAATTCACATAGGCTTTTTCTCTCATCTGTGACAGTTCAATCAACATGTGAACACAACTTTTTGCTCTTGCTAAGGCAAAATAGTAATTTCAACAATCTGTATGTCCATTAGCAAGAGCTGAGAAAGGTCAGTTGACTGCTTAAATGTCTGAGCTTTTTTTTAAACCAGTGATAACTGATCTCATCTAAAATATGTAACTGCATCCCCAGAAAATGTCTAAACGCACTCACAAGCGACTTTCCTCTATTTCCTTTAAAGTGTTGAATTGGAGAATTGTACATGGAGCACCACAACCTGGTCAGAGAAAATACCCTCTCGTTCATGTATGGCATTAGATAGCAGTAGTGAATTTTCACCAGTGCCAACTGAACTGTTCTATAATTTTAAGAAAAGAGAAAAAAAAAGGGTTTTGTTCCTTATCTGTAGGTCTCTATTCCATTAAATTTATGTGTAAAGATATATAAGAATGTCTCCACATTCTTGACTTGTTTATGTACTATAATAGTGGAATGTATGAATTGTACGGTACAAATAAAAAGTAAAAACAACAACAACAACAAAAAAACCTTACATACTTAATTTCTGTGGTATTCTCTGGGTTTTACAAATGGTGAACAACAATGTGTCCGTGCATCCTTTGGCTTACAACTGGTTCATTATCAATGGCTGGGGCTCTGCCTCCTCTAGCTGGCAATGGGCAGTAACTCATATTCACATGGCCAAAGCTGGCTGCCTATTCCCAAAGGTTGGAAACCAATACTAAACAACAGAGCTTTCATTTTCAATAAGCTATTACGCAACAACATCTGGGCAAGGCAAAGGGAGCTTGGAAGGCTAGCCCATCTCTTTTATAAGGCAGTGGTGATTACATCAACTAGCCCCTCCTCCTCCTCCCCCCAAGGGAGAAAAAAACACGAAGGGCATTCCTATTTGCTTTGCTGATTCCGAGCCAGAAGCAGGAATTTCTTTCACCCGTCCTCCTCCTCTGTGTTTTATTTGCTAATGATGTTGAAATCCGGAATCATTTTGTATTCTCAGTAATCATGAACATCTGGTCCACACCATCTGGTCATGTTGTTATTGTCTGATGGACTTGACCATGATTATGAATCACAAAAAGAAGAGATATATTAATGTGTGAGGTGGTTTAGGGTGGGTTATTTTTACAGTAATTTTGGAACAGATTCGAGATCTACAAACACCACCAACTATAAAAGGTGGAGTGAAATGCTTATGTGCGTAGCTGTACTTCTTTTTGTGCTTGGTTGGACATTAATAACCTCCTCAGGGTTTGTTTGGCAGCAAAAACAAATGGGGAAAAGGCTTTGATCCAGCTCGGAATATCGTTTGTTGTTGGCAGGAGGACCCTGAGAGATGTGCTGTATTTTCTGGGATAACTCAAGCCCATTTATCTGCACCAAATGCAACTTAGCGCTCACCACTCACATAGGGTTAGGATGGAGGGAGGATGACACCAGAGGAAGGGAGAGATATGGTAGTGTGGGACCTAGTTAATCTCTCCTGTGAGCTGAAAATACCAAACAAAGTAGGCCTGTACCATATGTGCCCGGCACCTGAGCTAAAACATGCTGGTATTCCACAGACCCATGAATGCCATGCATACTGTGTGTGTGTGGGTGCTCTCTCTCTCTTTCTTTCTCTCTCTCTCTCTCTCTCTCTCTCTCTCTCACTCTCTCTCTCTCACACATACACACACACACACACACACACACATGTCAAAAGGGAGCTGTCAAATTGTGGCTGTAGGTAATCACCAAGGCTTGCGCTCTCCCACTACACTGTGTAGTCTGATCCATTATTTTTAGATACTAAGACTCCTGGGGCTCTATGAGCAAAAAGTAGCAGAAATCAGTTTGGGATGTGTGACAAAGCTCTTTCAAGCTGTGGGTGAAACTCACAATATGAAGGGCAAGGAAGGACAAAAAAGGGAAGGAAAAGGGAAGGAAATAGCGAAGGAAACCGGAAATGAGAGAATTACAAAAGAAA
Source organism: Neoniphon sammara (assembly GCA_900302535.1). Taxonomy (NCBI): domain Eukaryota; kingdom Metazoa; phylum Chordata; class Actinopteri; order Holocentriformes; family Holocentridae; genus Neoniphon; species Neoniphon sammara. The sequence continues at coordinate 87,618 of OMKZ01033161.1, read as the reverse complement.
ATGAGAGAGACCAAAAAAAAAAAGTATCAGAGATGATGTTTATGCAGTGAGAAAGTGAGGGAATATGAAAGGCTCTAACAGGCACAAGGCAGTATCCTACTGCAATGCAGTGAGTGCATGTAGTGCATTTGTATGTAAAAATACATTGTATGTGTGTGTGTGTGTGTGTGTGTGTTTGTGTCTGCACCTGTCATACTGTAGGTTTGCATTTTCAAGCTTTACTTTATGAGTACGAACTCGAGAGAGAGAGAGAGAGAGAGAGAGAGAGACGAAGAGAGGAAGAGAGAAACAGAGAGAGAGAGATCATACAGAGGAGCATCCTCTGCATTAAACACACATCTCATCATCTAAAGAAAGAGGACCTACACACATGCAGTAGAAAGAGCTTGTGTACAGGCTAACAAAGCGAATAGTTTGGATCCATCAGGTATCTATTTTACTACCAATTACTTCCAAATACCAGTTGAGCCAGTCATCAGAAACAAAAAATCCAGTATGCCCTATGGCTAAGGATCCAAGCATCCACTTTGTTCTTACAATGGGAAAAAAAGGATTGTAATGAAGTAATTCTCCATGTAGTGGAACATTCTGTCTATGAGGAAGAATAAAATTGGCTGCAGCCCTTAACGCACACTGCAAAACGTTATGAATAGACTGAATACAATGTCTAAGTTTGTGGTTATATTTGTGTTTTGTGTGCATGCAGAAACATTTTAGACAGATGAATAGGTTTTCAGAATATACTTGCCTCAGAATATGCAAGTAGCAGCTGGGGCATGAGCCAGAAAGCTGAAAAAAAACAGTAATGGTCAAGAGGGCTTGAGCTAGGCTGCAGATTCAGTGGAGTGTACTGGAAATTGGATGTCATCCAACCATTATTATGACTTTGTGTGTATGTGTATGTGTATGTGTGGGGAGGATGGGTTAGGGAGGGTAAAGATTTAGTGGGTGATCACACTGTCAGGCTACTTAGATGTGGCAGGGCAGTGTAGCTCTTATATGACCACACAGATACATGGGTGAATATATTCACTTAAAGTTGTAGGACGATGTTACTGTGTGACTTATAACCAATAGTTTATAGGTTCAATTAAACCGCAAACTCAAAAGCAAACTCAATCAACACAGAAACTGCCAACTCTTCAGTCTCCAGTCATTAAATAAGGACTGTGAAAAAAAAAAAAAAAGATGTGCTTGGAAGCCATATCTGTCTTTGTCTTTGACTCTGATGAAAATACACTTAATGCTGAAACATTAGTTTGTTTGCACAGTACAGGCTCTTTATTGATCAGTGTACCACAGTTTCTTTTCTTTCTCACCATGTCTGTAGACCTGTCTGTTCATTTGTCTGTCTGTAATGTGTGTATGTGGTGTGTATCTGTGTGTGAAAAGTTAAATCACTTGTTTGATGCCGTGTGCCTCAATAAATAATGCTCAAGCTTAAAAGGTATTATAAATTCCACTGAAATGCTCTCAGAATAAACCACTTCACTGGATTATTATACAGGAGAGGTATGTGTGTATTATTTATTGTGGCTCATTATATAAGTGATATAAGCTTGACCTGTACTTTTTATCTACCAGAAAATTTTGTGAAGAATTATGAAGTAAATGTCCCCTCTCCTCAAATATTTAATTATTTTGTAATCCAAATGCTTTGTAATCCTTCATTTACTTTACAATTACAATTGTAATTTAATTCCAAGTAGTAATTAATTAGCTTGCAACACATCTGATCGCATTTGTTATAAAGCTGTAAAAATATAAACAATTTATAACCCTAACCTACATAGAATTCCTTGTATAGAGTTGTGCTGACGTCATGGCCATGAAGACTATATTTTAGGCCGGGCCTGTGATTTATATACAGCTTCTTGTTTAACTGCAGTATTAATCATGCAGGGAGCTGTGCCTCATGTGTTATCTAAAACCAGCAAAGGCAACAAACTTTCTCAGCGGCCCCTGGCGTTTTTGTTCATGTACAGAAAGGGAAAGATTCAGTGGAGAATTGTATGCTGGGAAGTGATATACTATGACTGGGGATTTCATTTTAATTTTGCAGTGTAACTCATTTAAATTGTTTTTGTTCTATTCCATTTTTTTGGCATTGTGCCTCAAGTTGTCTCATGAGACACCAGAGCTGTCCAAGCAGTTCTTACTGAATATGTAGACATGAATAAGTCTATACAATAAAGTACATTTTTATTATTAATAACTTTTATTATCATTAAAGGACAATTCCAACAGGATTAGAATTTTTATTTCCCTTACTGTTTTACATTTTACTGTTTTACATCACTATATTGTTTGCCAGTGCCTTTGTCACAATATGAGATATCTGATACTATCTACTCATTGTAGCTGTTTTCAGCTACAATGAGTGGATAGTATCAGAGTAAAGTTTTTTTAACAGGCACTCTCTAAATATTGTGAGGTACTCCTAGTATAAAAGAGGGTGGTAATTTTAATGTTCCAAAAATCAGAAACGTTTGCTGATACACCACTGGGAGCTGTTTTTAATGAATTTTGGAAACAACAGGAGCTTATGACTACAGAGAGTTAGGACAAACCTGCAGTAAGAGACAGTAGCAGTTTATGACTGTGGCAAATACATTGATGGGATTAGACTCTTCATGGACATTAATGGTGATAGAAAAGAAAATGCATTGGTATTATCCTTTAAGTCTCTGGCAAAAGACTTAAAGAGATTACTATAATTATGAATGAGCAAATTTGCACCTACACACTAAATGCACATTATGTGCATATGTAAGGCATCTCACTATTACGGCATGACAATAATCCACAGATTTCAGGCTTGAATCATACATTACATTGTCCTTATTTTGTACTTGAGGTGTCTCTGTGACCAGGCCAAATCCTATCCTCCTATGGTGGGGTGAGCAGTGTGGGTACTATTCTAGTATTACACACAAAGTGTCAGGTGCCCTGAGTGCACCTGTAAACACACTCCAGTAAGTAGACTGAGAGATGTGGCACTCGGAAAATTAAGAGCCTCTGCCCATCTTTCCAGGAGAACCTGGATGATTCTAGCTCATACTCATAAAGTGAATTTTGAAAATCTGACAAGTGTGAGCACACGCACACGCGCACACACACACACACACACACACACACACATGGAGTCCCCAACATACAAAATATGTATATGTATGTGTATTTATTATGCAGAGGTCCAGTGTGTGTGGAGAAAGTGCCAATTAGGCAACAGTAAAGCCTCCCTCATTCATCATTTAAGAGTGGACTTAATGCTGTAACTGGGCAAATATGTTTGGATAATGAAAAAGAATAATATGGTTCATTCAAATGAGCCCATGGTCACCTAGCTACATGTGCATATCTCTCAAATTAGAGAGAAATTTGATAAATTGGCTTAATATTCATTATTTAATATTTGTACCTCTAAACATCTTTATCAGTGTAGATGCCTTATTAAAAATTCAGCTACATTGCTTATCATGGATGCATGTAGGGATGCATGTATGGATTTGCAATAACTATAAATGGTGCTCAGTATAGAATGCTCATATGTTTTGTGGTTCGGTGGTTTCATTTAAACAGACGTCACCCAGAGCTAGCTTTGAAACTGATTGACTGCAGCTATGCTGATGTGCACAAATCCCTGTGATCTGATAAGTAACTGTAAGCTGCATATACATCCTAGCCTCAAGCTGAGCTCGCAGTACGTGTGTGATGGAGTGTGTGTGATATTCATGTACATAAAATAAAACACATGAACCTTCTTTATTAAGATTATTACATGTGGCAGAGCATAATTGTAGCTGATTATGCCAAAGATACAAAGTAAGATTATGCTTTTGCTGTATCTATAGACAATTTCAAAATATCAGTGTAAATGTATTTCTCTTTAGACACTGTTTAACGTATTTATTTGTCCTCGAAGTTTGAGTCTTAGCAGAACTGTTCGTCGAGTACAGACATTGACAAGGAGTGTCAAATCCTCATCTCTTCGGTTTATGAAACTACTTGGAATCACCATAAATCATATTTTTAGCGAAATATTTGCAAGCGAAGGAATTGCATGATGAGATAAAACGAGGGGAACGGCGCACAGCTGACCTTCTGAGGTAATGATGCTGGCAGAGAGAAGGGGGCGGGACTAAGTGCATTTGGGATGGTGGCTGCACCAGCTGTTCACCACGTGTTACACTAGCTAAGTTATTAGTATGATGATAAAGCTGGATAAAATATCAAGACAGTTTTTTTTTGTTGCATAAGAGATTTGGGTAAGCCACCAACGGAAGAAAAGATGGGGAGGCGCACAGAATTTGTAGGCGAGATGGGAAAGACTGGAAAGGCAGAATAGGTGAAAGCAAGGGAGCAACCGAGAAGGAATGAGGAATGAGTGTCTGCATGTGTGTGGTATTTAGTGCTTATTCATGCATATGTGTGAATGTGTGTGTGTTGGGGGGGGGGCTACGCCTGGCTGGAACACTCTCTTCAATTAGGGCAATGTTTGGGCTTATCAATCATGATATAGCTCATTCCCTCTGTGGCGGGAACTCAGTCACATGTCTCAGCAGCTGCTGCTTCCTGTTGCTGCTGTTGCTACCGAGCTCTGCAGAACATTATCATGAGTTATAGCAGGCTTTTATCACCACTCTGGAACACAGCATCCCACCATGGGATCCATGCACATGCCTATAAACGCACATATGTAAACATGGACACTTGTGAACATGCACAGGGGAGTGGACATACACCAACGCACATGCCACTTTAATTATTCCTGATTAGTGAGGCTTACAAATGACCTTCCATTGGACCATCAATATTGCTTGCTCCTTACAGTGCAGGTAGAGTCGCAAGGGTAGGGAGGGGGAAATAAACTTTCAGGCCTGATTTCCATAAAGGTGAAAAGTTGAGAGCAATCCATCAGAGACTGTATGTCCTGGCTCTGAAACCTCATTCTCTTGAAAGCCCCTTCATGGTTATAACATCAGTCAATGGCTGGCCCCCGCTAGCTTCCTGCAACCTCCAGCTCTGAAATACAGAGACAGTTTGTATTCACTCAGCTGTAACCGCCTGTATTAATCAATAGCTTTCTGTCAAGGGGGTTACAGCTGCAGAGCCAAGGGTTTTTCACATGAGATGCATGACTGTGTGATGTAAGGAGCAGGACTGATTCTGAGTCATCCAGACTGTCCCAGCAAAGCAGATTTATTGCAAGCTTGTAAGAGAGCACCATGGATAATAGAAAAAGGGAACATCCACCATCCTAAATAGTTTTTCTGACCAACATGAAGTGTGTGCGCTCGTGTGTGTGTGTAAGGAGGAGATGAAAGATGAAGTCGGTCATAAACGTAGTCCTAGATGGCCGTTCTTACCATGAAAAAGAGATGGCGTATTTGACTGAACAAAGTGCTGATTCTACAAAACTGGATTTAAATTGATCTTTACTCAGTTCATTCTCTTTTCTTTTCTCTTGTCTTTTTCTTTTTTAGATAGCCTAAAAAGTATTTGCACAACCCCTAAAGCCTCACACTACTTTGCTATTCAGAATCTTAGTTGAGGTAGGCACAAATGAAAAACTCATTTTGTTGTCTACATGATATGTGCTTTAGATCACTGAACTCATCTCTTAACATAACCATTCTCTGCAGGAACAGAAGTACCCCAAAACAATCAAAAATAGTTTAGAATCCCATCTTGTCTTTTATTTACCAAAATTATGCAAATTTCAAGACTTGTTTTCAGTGCTGAGGCAGTTATAATTATAAGCAATAATTAGGGCCCATAAGGCCAAGTTTTGGCGCAGACTATGTAGCCTTGTGTGTCACCATTCCTAAAGGAGGCAACACACACTCTGACATCTGTCAAAACTGTGTCTCCCCACAACAGGTCCTCGTCGCTCAGCTTGGGCCGAGAGTCCCCCACTAATGCCAAGGCAGATTAATTATCAAAATGGCAATTGCTTTATACCAGGGAAAAGATTAGAGCTATTTCTAAAACCCATCAAATGCTGGAAACACAGAATGACAGCTTTGCTCCTCAGATATGAGGGCCAAGCCAGAGCAAAGTTTGTTGCTGCTTACAGGGGCACCATGTCTGCCATACAACGAAAACATGCACACGTGCATGAACACACACACACACACACACACACACACACACAATGTAGCCTCACCAACCTCTCCCATGTAACAGCCTCCTATAA